>CM039473.1:11977918-12274660 GCA_022433065.1 Begonia loranthoides
CAAGTTTGGCCTGCACGCCGCGGCGTGCAGGCAATTTTGGCCTGGACGCCGCGGCGTGCAGGCACTTTTGGCCTGGACACGCCGCGGCGTGCAGGCAAGTTTGGCCTGGACTGCCTGCACGCCGCGGCGTCCAGGCCATTTTGGCCTGCACGCCGCGGCGTCCAGGCATACATGGTGGGGCCATCAACTTTTTTTAACGGACAGCGATGGTTTATTTGTCATTTTCACATACGTTGGTGGTTAACTTGTTAGAAAACATACCCCAGTGGTTGACTTGTCATTGACCGCAAACCACGATGGTTGATTTGTCATTTTCCCTTATTCCATTCTCTTCTCTCTTCCGTTTTTTTTCTTTGTTTTTCAATTTAGATTTTCTCCAATTAATTAACCCAATATGTCTAAAATTGTGGATTCTTGTTAGATTAGGAAAATCACAAACTAATCATTACTTTTATTATTAGGGAGAAAATAATCATCTTTTTTTTTTTATTATCAATTTAACTATTAAATTATAGAAAAATTTCACCACAATCATCGCTATTACGTTTATCATTAATATTCATCGACGACCTCACAGTCATGATTTCTAGCAACATTATTTTCAGTCATCTTCGCAGTCACGTTTCCTAGTGACATTATTGGTGAACTTTTTATTCTGATTATGATTTCATCGACGAACATTAACAGTAACCGAGAAGATGATGTCAATAAGCTCTAGCATGGTTCGGTCCTCAATTTTCACGTTTTTAGTTTTTCGATCATCTTTTCATCATCGAAAGCAGTTTTCATCGCCATCATCGTCATCCAGTATCTCAATTATGCCGCGGAACGCTCGTCCCTATGACTACGTCGTTATGGGCAGAACAACATAATCACAATCCGCGCAGGACGTCTGTTTTATGTTCAAGAGATGTTTGTCTCAACCGAAATGACGTCGTCTCCAGTTGAGACCACGTCGTCTCAAGTCCCTCAAACATACAACGGACGTTCGTCTTTGGCCGATGGACGTCCGTTGTATGTTTGCCGAACTTCTCTGAACGTTAAATCTGCCTATAATCGCGAAGGACGCCCCTCGAACATAAAACAAACAATGATCAGCGCAGATCATCCTCAGACGTCGACGGTTTTTCTTAGACTGCGGAGGTCTTTCACAGACCGCGACGGTGTTGCGAAACACCGCCGAGGTCTTAGAAACACCACTGCGGTCTGTGAGAGACCTCTGCGATCTGAGAAAGACCACCGCGGTCTAAGGATGATCTGCAGTTGATCATCGTGCGTCGGTCTACCTATATAAGAATCGATTGTATACTCCGGTGGGTACCGCAAAATACGAAATCCTCGGCGAACTAAGTTCAATGAATTATAGGGACGTTCGTTTTATGTTCGAGGGGCGTCCTTCACGATTATAGGCAGATTTAATGTTCAGAGAAGTCTGGCGAACATACAATGGACGTCCATCGGCTAAAGATGGATGTCCGTTGCAGCTTGAATGACGTAGTCTTAAGTCGAGGGACGTCTGTTGTAAGACTAGAGATGTCCATTATTGCCATTTGGAAAATGAAAAACTCCATCCTAGCCATCCATTCCGATTGAGGGACTTCCGTTCTTGATCCAACGGCCATGAACCATGGTTCCAACACCCACGACGGACGTCCCCCGCTAATTGATGTAACGTTTAGAGAAGTCCAGCGAACATACAACGGACGTCCACCGGCTAAAGACAGACGTCCATTGTAGCCTGAACGACGTAGTTTTAAGCCGAGGGACATCCGTTGTGAAACTATGGATGTCTGTCATTGCCATTTGGAAAATGACAAACTCTATCCTAGCTGTCCATTCCGATCGAGGGTCATCCGTTCTCGATCCAATGGCCATGAACCATCATTCCAACGGGCACGACAGACGTCCCCCGATAATTGATGTCCTTCATCAGGTCGTTGAATTTGTTCAACGGTTCTCCCGTTGTTGCTGCCTTGGACGTCTCCGTTCGACGATCCTCCACTGGCCAACTACTCCCCATTTCTTACCTCTTGAAGATTCTACTTGCACCACTTCATAACAACAACACTCCAAAAGCACAACAGAAGAAATGGCTCACTCTAGAAACCAAGCAGTAACCTCCTCCTTCTCACTCTCACTCATGCGCTCTTTCACAGGAAGAAAAACAAAAGAATGCCTCACACTTACCCACTCTGTCGTGGCTAGGCCAGTAGAAATGAAGAGTTCAGAATGCATACCCATCCACTGCCATTGATTTATAGACAGAAGGAGACTTTACGATGATGCAATGTTGATAGACAATCACCCACTTCAAGGGAGGGTGGTCCAATGTAGGTTTGCCACGTGGAAAGCGCCCTATCCATTCGGGAGAGGAGGAAAAATTATCGGGGAAAAAAATAAAAGAATGGTTGGCTGAAGCAAATTTTTTGTTTAAAATAGACTTTTCGATCAAGTAAGCCGACCGAACCCTCGAACACACCATCGACCGATTACCCAATTTTTGCCTCTATTTTGTGTTTCGGTCCGACCTTGCAACAATGTCCTTACTGATGACTCAATCGAAAAACTAAAATGCAATCTGGAATACATTTTGGTCGAGTTATGCGAACTCAACCTCGACCTTGACTTCAACTCGACCGAAATATAAAAAATATAATCTTGAATGCATTTCGGTCGAACCCCTCAACCACGACCTCAACCGCCAGTATACCGAAAACTAAAAATGCAATCTGTAATGCAATTAGGTCGAATCCTTTGACCTCAACATCGACCTCATTGCGAACGAAAATGCTAAATACACATTTCGTAACAATTTCCACTTTAAAAATTCCAAAAATATTTCTACCCTCATTTACATTGCATCAAATCCAAAATCGATGAATATGAAACATATTTTCTTTTATAAAAATATTTGTTCATCCCGTAAAATCATTTACATTCCATTTACGGGGAAATCATTTGGGCATTACAGAGAGGATGATGGACTACAAGTCAATTCTATTATTAATCAAGTTTCCAAGATTAGCATGAAGAGATTCAAGGTCAAGCATAAGTGAAGGTTCAAGGACAATTGTGGAATATTTGATTGACTTTCCAAAAACTTTCTTCTTTCTGATCTTTGACAAGTGTTTGACTATTTTGGGTTCTAAAAGGATGGCATTTCAAAAGAGTGCTTCATGAAGATTGTAGTTGACTTTCTAAGCTTTCTATGATGGTTTTGATCACTAAATTTGGAGTCCATTTGCTATGTCAAAAGCCCACAGAACCGAGAGCAAAGATTACAAAAAGTCCAAGTGTCCAAGCTTGGAGACCAAGGAAATCTCTACATGGAAACCATCAAAGTGACCGAGCACCAACAAGGATTAGCTGCAAAAATACATCTAAACTTGGAGAAAAGAAAGAAAGTTATTAATTACATATTCTCTTAGTTAATTATCCTAGTTTCTATTAAGTAGGAAATCAGACAACTTATTCTATGAGCCGATTAGGGTTATTGTTGCTTAATTAGTTTAATATTATTTTATAGTTTGTAATTATCTATTTAAAGTCACCTTATGTATGTGTTTAATGGAGTTGAATTTGATAATATAAAACCTTTGCTTATTTTTGAAATTAGAGTGATTCCTATTTCAAACATTGGTGTGTCACAACCAAATTTTACCTCGTGTGCATTATATCACGAGATTATTGTTACTTGTAAGTTTGGTAGCCTTTCTTATCAACATACATGTTCTTACTCCTTGGAGGAAGAGGGCATGAGTGGTTTTCAACTTTCTAAAGGCGCTTAATCAACAAATCATCCATACGGGAGTGTTCATCTCAATTATTTCTATTTCTGTCAACATAATTTCTATCAAGCATATTTTCTAATGTTTGGCTGATATTTGCATAATTCTTGAAAGGTTCTTTTCATTATTCATCAAAGTTGGCGTGATCCAAATTTTAGCTTAAAAGCTTCTAAAACAAGGGAGTTACAAACTTCCAAAGTTGGACTTTTCATATTTCAATTTGCGGAAAATTAAAGGAAAGAATAACCGGTTGATCAGCTTGATCGATTCATCGACCGCTCCATCGATCGATTTTTCGAGATGCCATTGTATTGTTTTTGGTCGACGTACTCGACTGCCTTATTGATCGCCGCTCCTGAAAACAACCATCTTTGGTTGATCATTCATCTTTAACACTTCAACACATATTTCCAGGTTATATTCTAATCCCCTTCCACTGGTGCATTATTTGTGATATAGGTAAGGAGCCTATGATTGGATAAAGCTCGTAGAGGATGTAGTTGATGAAGTATTGCGGTGTTGAGCCCTTTTGTGCTGTTGGCATATTGACTTTAGGGGTTATGGCTCACAGAAATGGAATAAGCATATTTAAGTATTTTAAGAATTTTCAAACTACTATCAAGTGTTTGTTTGCTTCAATTTTTTAATTGGTAAATTGTATGTTTTTATTTATAAAGACTTCTGTTTTTGTTTAACTCTGATTTTCCCTCACATGCTTTCAAAGAAAATTTTTATACAGTTAAATGAAAGATATAATGGAACACAGGATGTTAAAAAATTCCTTCTCCTTTTAAGCATTAGCATGCCCACAACACAAATAAGTTTCAAAGCATTGGAAAAATTGGACATTCAAACATCACAAACAAACCCTAACGTCAACTATTCAAAACTTCACTCAATTCATTTGTCCAACACTATATTTAACCTAATAAACAACCAATAATCTCAACCCACACTATTTTTACACAAATTAGGCATACCTCAAGTGGGTTGAGAGAAAACGACGCTCCCCTTTGCTCCTCAGCACTCCAATTGAAAATTTCTATGGTTCTCGACCGATTGTTTTGTTCAAAACCCGTACCTCAGGTGGACCGATCGACAACTTTTTAAAATTTGGTCGACTGCCCAATATTTTTCCTTGTGCGGTCAACATCTCTTTCTCGACCAATTGACCGCAAAATGGGCAGTGAGCACATGCTTGACATATTTTTGCCTTGCCTAGTCAACCACAACTCCTCGACCCATCAACTGCAAAATGGGGGGTAGGCACAAAAACTTCGATTATCTTTTGCCTATTGACCATTTTCCACAATAGGTTGACAAAAAAACTTCTAGAGAGCACTATTAAAATCTTGTACGAGTCCTGTCAACTGCTACCAATGTCAGGTTGACCACAAAACCACCACATAGCACTCTAAAAATCTTGTACACGTTCAGTCGACTCCTTCCAAGGCTCGGTGAACCGCAAAAACCCCTTATGTAATACCCTGATTTTTTTATATCAGAATTTAAAAAGATTAAATTGGAAAGTAATTGGGGATATTTGAATTAGTCAAATAATTATTGGGTATTACTAAGGACGTAAGTGTTATATATGGACTGAACCGATTTTGGTTCGGCTCGGTCTGAAATAATTATTTGACTCAGCTTTAATTAAAAATGAAAAAAATAAATGAAGTGAGATAAAAATGTAGGAGAGTCATAAATTGGAGTGATTTAATGAATATTGAAATTAAGTGAATTAATTAAATTAAAGGATACGAATTACATTAAAAGGACAAGAAGAATTTATAAAAGTGGGAGTGAACTAGTTCCTCTTGAACCGGCTTGATTTGAATCAAATGGCCCGCTGGCCATTTGAAGAAAAAAAGAACGAGAAAGACAGAGGGGGATCGGGACCGAGAGAAGGGGAGAGCGAAGGCAAAGGAAACACTAAGAGAGGGGGAGAAGGAGAGAGAGCTTGGATGAGCTCGGTGCTTGGCTCCGTCGGTGAGCTGACGAAGGCGATGACAGCCGGTGAACGACTGCAAGCTAGGGCTCGATGTGCTGCGGCTTGCAGGGACAATTCAAAGCTGCGAATCTTCTGTGAATGTAAGTCTTGTTGATGAATTTAACTATGTTCCATGTTCTTCTCCCTTGCATTGGCTGTATTTCGGCCAAAGTGTGGCTGTGTGTTGCTTTGGTTGACGAAGGCAGTGATGAAGTGGTGATGTCTGGGGCGAACCGCAGCTGGTGTGTTCCACGTTGAACCAAACCAAATTGGGTCTCTCTCCAGCTCTTCATTTGGCAAGCTTTCCACGTAGAGTTTGGTAAGTGGGCCACTTTTCCTTGCAATGTGTAATCCTCTCTGTTGACGCATCTTCTCTGCCTATATAGACATGGCAGTGAAGATTGAATGCAGGGGATTGTTTCTGCGGCTACTCTTGGTGTGTTGTGGTGAGGCTCTCAGAAAAATTGAAGAGTTGTGGCTAATTGATGGACGATGAGGAAAAACAGTGAGGATGAAGAGATGGTGTTGGGAGACTTCTCTGCCTTTAACCTCAGATGCCTTTGGTATGATGGTTCCTCTTTATTTTCTTTACAGATTAAGTTATGTTTAGAGCATGAAGATATGCTGTATTGTTACTTGAATATAGATCTGTATGCTGGACATATGCTCTGGGAGTAGATGTTGCTTTACTAAGGTTAAGTCCATGCTTCAGCTTGATTATTGCCGTGTTTATTAGAGAGATATTCTGTTGGTCAGCTTCTGTCACTTGAGTTATTATTATATTGGTCAGCTTCTGTCACTTGAGTTATTGGTTAAGCTTTGGAAATTTGTCTCTCACTATTGAGGCTTAAATTGTTGAAGTTATTCTATGAGATTACATGTGAATCCTTGTTGTTTTGGTTGTTAGTTGGTTCCTACCTAGTGATATATTTTGTGAGGATGTTGTTAAGTGTTGGCTATTACTGTTTTGCTGAATATATTGTACACTGGTTCTAGCCTTGGGATATATTTTGAAAGGTTTGTTATTGCGAAATTGTTAGGTGATTGAAGGCATATTGGAACCATTATGCTTTGTTAATAGAACAATTCTCTACTTAATGACAACTTTGATATGTACGGTTCTCCGTTAGGTGTTATTGCTTGGTATTGTTAGGTTGAGAGAATGAGTAATGTCCTGTAATTCGTTGTTGAATGGGAGGCTTGGATAATTAAGAGTATATGAAGTTGACTTTGTAAATTATTCACTTGATAATTCCATGTTAATGTAAGAATTAAATGGTTCGTTACTCTGCTGTGGGAAATAAGTTATTATGATGTAATACTGTTCGGTTTTGCGAAGTACTAAGACGAATGACATAGTTGCATTGAAGACGTCAGGTAAGTTGATACTTATTGTGTTTTGTTCTTCGGACCCCACATCGCAAGAATTAGGATTGTATGCTGTGTGTTTACTAGATTTAGGTTCTTTTAATGATATGTTTATTAGACATTTATATCATCATATAGGACTGTATGTATTCACAAACATGTTGCATGACATAATTTATATATGCAAATAGGCGTGTGGGGGTTCGTGTGATCGGTGACATTCTATACGGTGGAATCTAGGGTTCACCTTTACCCCGTTCTGAAACCCCTAACATCTTTAACAAAAGTGAGGATACCGGCATGTGGAACACCGTCAATGGATATATCTCCTCGTCGTAGTGACTGGTTAGGCCACATGACCCTATGGAGTATTCCACCTTGACTTCCAGAAGAGATACGGTTCTCTTTTGTAATGCATTGTATGATTATGCATATCGTCTGCATTGTGTTTCATTTTATCACTTATTGAGCATTAGGCTCATTAGTTAAGTCTTGTGATGTAGGTATTTTACGAGAAACAAGTGAACTGGTCAAAGACAGTTGATGAAGGATTTGCACAAGTGGATCTTGTGACTGCTGGACTAAAGAGTTTTAAAATGAAATTATGTGAAAAAGGGCTGTAAATTCTTAATATTCTTTAACGTTTTGTTTTAATTCCGCTGCGTTTCATAAAAAGGATTTTATTACTTCTGCTGAAATTGATAAATGTTTTAAGTAAAGAGTTTTAACGACCAAGTTTTATAAAGGAAGAATACTCTGATGTTTTTACAAAATAAAAGTTGTAAATTTCACGCGATTTTAAAGTAAATAAAAACCGGGTTGTTATATTTGGTATCATAGCGTCCCGGGTTTTAAAAACCTTTTCTGTATACTGCCTGCCAGCACAAGTTTCGCCGTGGAAATACTCCATCGACTGTAAGTATTATAATTAGTTCTTTTCTTTATCTGATAAAATAAGTGTTTGTTTTTGCCTAGCAATGAAAAGGGTATCATGGCAAGTGTACATGGATGTATTGGACTACAAAAATATTACGAAAAACATGGAAGAGACTACCAATCGGTTGACTCAGTTGGTGGGACAACAATCTCGTCACTTGGAGAAATTTTTGGAAAAGGTAATGAAAGTAATGCAGTATTTGGGATGATTGTAATTGATGTAAACAATCGTGATTCTTTTGATAGAGTAGAATGATAGATATGATAAAGGATAGATGATACTGGAACTGCTTGGGTTTGGAGTGCAGAAATTAACTTTGAGGGAGTAAAGAAACAGGGGAGACTTTGCCCAAATTTTTATAAATTGGAGAGGGGATAAGTGGAAAAAAAACTCTGCACGAATTAGGTTAAATAAGCAATTTAGCAAGATCGCCCAAGCTACAAGGAGTTAGATAAGGGTAGATTTATTATGAGAATGAAGGACATTGAGGGTTAGTGACTAAGCTCAATTATGAGGACGATAATTAGTTAGTCAAGTGTTCATCCACTTGGTCAAAATTATTAAGGATTTGCAGAGAGAGCGTTTTAGATCTTTAACAATAGATTGTTGGGTATTTGATACTGTGATCAGTGCCTGCTGGGTTAAGCTAGGAATCTATCTTGAGCTAGGATAAGGAACTGTTTTAGGTACTAATTGAGTGTTGCTTCCTAAATAGGTTAGATTTTGTCATGAACTAGGAATTTGGAAATATAATCTGTTTGTACAACTAGGTTGGATTAAAATTAAGAATGAATTTCGAAATGGTTAAGATACTCACTGTTTGCTGTTTTGGGTTGTAGTCCAACCTAAGTTAGGAATAATATTTTGGTGATTGGTAAAGTTAGAAGAAATTTAAAATGAACAGTAGTGTTTGCGTTGGGTTTGGTTTAAGTTCTCCATTTCGGGTAAGACCTAATCAGGACAATCAAAGATGTGACTACAATGATGAGGAGAGGGTTTGGAAAAAGCCTTTGTGACGAGGTCTTTACTCACACAATGCGAACGTGCAAGTTAATAGGATTCACTCAATTTCGACTGGAGGGAACGGTTATGGTGTATGTACGTATGTTGGAGCACTGTCACGATTCCCTCAGATCGTGTGAGCAATAATGAACATGAGTTACACTAGTTTGTACAAGGACTTGAGACATAGATGTATAGAGGTGTAGGATGTGAAGGAAAGTTGGGACTTAGAAAAATGGTTGAAGGTCTATATGGGTAATGCGATAATTATTATCTCTAAGTCAGATTTCGACTTGCTACTTGTAAACCCAATAAATTTTGGAAAATATTAGGTTTGAAGATTTTCAATTATGGATATATGGGATTCTCTTAACATAGAGAGAAAACATGTTGTGTGCCGATTGGATAAAGAACTTGTCTAAGAGTTTAGGTAACACACTGTATGTTCATTTATGACAAACATTAATAATTGACTCTGATCAGGAGTTAGAAATGTATGATTTGGAATGATTCAATTGCTATTCTAAATTGAAGTTGGAAGTCCATCATATATAAGGGTTATCAGTTGTAGAACAAGATATAGGTTTGAAGATTTGTTAAGTTGGTACTTCAAACATTCGGAAGGTTGGCTTACTGGGAAAATCGTGAAATGGAGTTGATTGATATTCTGAATCTGTTACTAATGAATTTAATTAAAGAAATTGATTAAGGTTTTACTATCCACAAAAGAAACAGATACAGATACAGAAACAGAAACGGACACGAAAACAGAAACAGATGCAGATACAGAAATAAAAACAGATACGGAAACAGAAATGGACATGGAAACAGAAATAGATACGAAAACAGAAACGGACACAGGAATAGAAATGAAAATGGAAACGGAAACGGAAATGGAAACGAATTTTAGGAAATAAATTTCTAGAAATGGATACGGATACGGAAACGAAAACAGAAACAGAAACGAATATAGACACGGATACGGATAGTGATACGGATACAGAAACAGATACAGATATAGAGACAGAGATAGAGATGGATACAGATACCAATACGGATATGGAAACGGATACAAAGACGGATACAGATACAAAGACGAATACGGATACAGAAATAGATATAGATACGGATATAGAAAAAGGATCTAATAAATGAAATGGTTAGTAAACTAACTGGGGTATTGGTGCATCAGATTCAACCTATGGAACGAAGAAATCATTAACGTATTATTCCCAAACATTTTAAGTGCTAATGGTTTCAACGACTAAAGCCGCTATAGTTAGGAGAAATTTATGATTCAACTAGCTCAGAGGGATGAATCCAAATTGTAAAGAGCATGTTTGAATACGTTAAGTCAAAATAACAAGGGTTAGTGAGATTTTATATTTCACAACGATAATGGTTGGAGCACACTAGAATTGAGCGGTGTGGGGTGGTATGTTAAAAACAACATAGGGGTTTGTCATGTATATATTTTGTTAGAATTAAATGTAACAATGTACGGTGATTGTTCTTACCTTTCGTTGGGTATAATTGATATTGGAAAAGGGAAGAACAAGTTAATTGAGGATAGAATGTTTGAGGAATTGGATTTAAGTTTGGTTCTACCAATGGATGAAATTTTGGTAAACTATATTGCTCAAATAGGAATCAAGTGATGAAATGAGTAGTAAACTATAGAGAGTGTAGGAATGTTAGCTTCAATTTATGGAAGGGTAATGAAGGAAATCAATTTGATAGATGCCTTGCAAGATCGAAATGATGTTGTAAGTGAAATGAAAATGGTCCTTTTGTCAACAATTGTCATGTTGTGACTTATGAAACCAGCAATGGTTGCTCCAACAGGATATTTTATGAGGAATGATACGAATGAAGGTGGAATCTTGTGAGTAAGGATGAGATTTTAGAGGATTAGAATCTTTAAAATGCAATAAAGTTGTTCACATTACGATAGTTTGACATGAATTATATGATGAAAAGAAATAAATTTGGACGAAGATTTTCTTTTTACGACAAATGAAGTTGGCAATGCGATAATTTAGATGTGAGATAAGATTTTTGCAAAGTTCTTGTGCTCTACAGAAATAAAAATGATGTAATCGTTTGAACGTTTTGTAAAAGTAAGTTAGGAGAAGTTACACTGAGTCGTGGATCGAAGGAATAATTACGCTAAGCAAATTTCGACGACGAAATTTATATAAGGAGGGAGGAATGTAATACCCCGATTTTTTTATATCGGAATTTAAAAAGATTAAATTGTAAAGTAATTGGGGATATTCGAATTAGTCGAATAATTGTTGGGTATTACTAAGGACGTAAGTGTTATATATGGACTAAGCTGGTTTTGGTTCGGCTCGGTCCGAAATAATTAGGTGACTCAATTTTAATTAAAGATGAAAAAATAAATAAAGTGAGATTAACATGTAGGAGAGTAATAAATTAGAGAGATTTAATGAATATTGAGATTAAGTGAATTAATTAAATTAAAGGATATGAATTACATTAAAAGGAAAAGAAGAATTTATAAAAAATGGGAGTGAACCGGTTCCTCTTGAACCGGTTTTATTTGAATCAAGTGGCCCGCTAGCCATTTGAAGAGAAAAAGAACGAGAGAGAGAGAGGGGGATCAGGACCGACAAAAGGGGAGAGCGAAGGCAAAGGCGACTCGAAAGAGGGAGAGAAGGAGAGAGAACGCGGACGAGCTCTATGCTTGGCTCCGCCGGTGAGCTGACAATGGCGATGATGGGCGGTGAATGACTACGAGCTGGGGCTCGATGTGCCGCAGCTTATAGGGACGATTCAAAGCTACGAATTGTCGGTGAAGGTAAGTCTTGTTGATCAATTTAACTCTATTTCGTGTTCTTCTCCCTGGCATTGGCTGTATTTTGGCCAAAGTGTGGCCTTGTGTTGCTTTGGTTGACGAAGGCAGTGATGAAGTGGTGATGTCTGGGGCGAACCATAGCCGGTGTGTTCCACACAAAACCGAACCAAATTGGGTCTCTCTCCAGCTCCTCATCTGGCAAGCTTTCCACGTGGAGTTTGGTAAGTGGGCCACTCTTCCTTGAAGTGTGTAATCCTCTTTGTTGACGGATCTTCTTTGCCTATATAGGCATGTTAGTGATGATTGAATGCAGGGGATTGTTTTTACAGCTGCTCTTGGTGTGTTGTGGTGAGGCTCTCTGAAAAATTGAAGAGTTATGGCTAATTGATGGACGATGAGGAAAAACAGTGAGGATGAAGAAAAGGTGCATGGAGTCTTCTCTGCTTTTAACCTCAGATGCCTTTGGTATGATGGTTATTCTTTATTTTCTTTACTGATTAAGTTATGTTTAGAGCATGAAGATATGGTGTATTTTTACTTGAATATAGTTCTGTATGCTGGACATATGCTCTGGGAGTACATATTGCTTTACTAAGGTTAAGTCCATGCTTTAGCTTGATTATTTCCGTGTTTATTAGAGAGATATTCTGTTGGTCAGCTTCTATGACTTGAGTTATTATTCTGTTAGTCAGTTTCTGTCACTTGAGTTATTAGTTAAGCTTTGGAAATTTGTCTCTGACAATTGAGGCTTAAATTGTTGAAGTTATTCTATGCGATGACATGTGAATCCTTGTTGTTTTGGTTGTTAGTTGGTTCCTACCTAGTGATATATTTTGTGAGGATGTTGTTAAGTGTTGGCTATTACTATTTTGCTGAATATATTGGCCGTTGGTTCCTACTTCGGGATATATTTTGAAAGGTTTGTTATTGCGAAGTTGTTAGGTAATTGAAGGCATATTGGAACCATTATGCTTTGTTAATAGAAACAGTTCTCTACTTAATGACAACTTTGATATGTATGGTTCTCTGTTGGGTGTTATTGCTTGGTATTGTTAGGTTGAGAGAATGAGTAATGTCCTGTAATTCGTTGTTGAATGGGAGGCTTAGATAATTAAGAGTATATGAAGTTGACTTTGTAAATTATTCACTTGATAATTCCATGTTAATGTGAGAATTAAATGGTTCTTTACTTTGGTGTGAGAAATAAGTTATTATGATGGAATACTATTCGGTTTTGCGAAGTACTAAGACGAATGACATAGTTGCATTGAAGACGTCAAGTAAGTTGATACTTATTGTGTTTTTCTCTTTGGACCCTACATCGCAAGAATTAGGATTGTATGTTGTGTGTTTACTAGATTTAGGTTCTTTTAATGATATGTTTATTAGACATTTATATCATCATATAGGACTATATGTATTCACGAACATGTTGCATGACATAATTAATATATGTAAATAGGCGTGTGGGGGTTCTGGTGATCAGGTGATCGGTGACATTCCATACGATAGGATACTCCCACATAGGGAACAATGAGGTGAGAGTTAGCTACGTGGAATCTAGGGTTTACCGTTACCCCGTTCTCAAACCCCCAACGTCTTTAACTAAAGTGAGGATACCGGCATGTGGAACACCCTCGATGGATATATCTCCTCGTCAGAGTGACTGGTTAGGCCACATGATCCTAGGGAGTATTCCACCTTGACTTCTAGAAGAGATACGGTTCTCTTTTGTAATGCATTGTGTGATCATGCATATTATCTGCATTGTATTTCATTTTATCACTTACTGAACATTAGACTCATTAGTTAGTTCTAGTGATGTAGGTATTGTACGAGAAACAGGTGAACAGGTCAAAGACAGTTGATGAATGATTTGCACGGGTGGATCTTGGCTGGCGGGGCTAAAGAGTTTAAAAAGGAAATTAGTTGAAAAAGTGTTGTAAATTCTTAATATTCTTTAACATTTTGTTTTAATTCTGCTGCGTTTCATAAAAAAAGATTTTATTACTTTTGGTGAAATTGATAAGTGTTTTAAGTAAAGAGTTTTAACGATCGGGTTTTATAAAGGAAGAATACTCTTATGTTTTTACGAAATAAAAGTTTTAAATTTCACGCGATTTTAAAGTAAATAAAAACCGGGTCGTTATATCATAACTTCAAAATCAACCATAATTTCACATCCTCCCTAATTACAAACCATCCAACCATTTCTTGCATCACAAATCCACATTCAAATCAACATAATATCCACAAATCAAGCTTAACATGATCAATAATATCAATATAAACAATTCAAATGTAAGAGTAAATCCACAAATCAACTACGAATCTTAAAAAGTTTCAGGTATTACAAATATTGTGTTTGTAGAGGAGTTGGAACAAATGCCAAGTTACGTGAAGTTTATGAAAGAAATTTTGTTTAAGGAAAGGAAGTTGAGTGATTATAACACAGTGGCCCTCATAGAGGAGTGTAATGCTATTTTATCATAAAAGTTGCTTTCTAAGCTTAAAGATCCAAGCAGTTTTCACACTTTCTTGCACAATTAAAAATCAAACGAATATAAAAATATTATGTGATCTTGGAGCGAGTACTAGTCTTATGCCCCTAACATTTTATCAAAAGTTTAGTTTGGGAGACACAAAACCAATGAAAGTCATTGTTTAGTCAGCTAATAGATCATTTACTTATCTAAAAAGAATTATAGATGGCATTTTGCTAGAAGTTGACAGTATGATATTCCCAGCTAACTTCATTATTTTGGACATGGAATAAGATAGTTAGATGCCGATCATCCTTGGACGTCCATTTTTAGATCCTAGCAGCACTCTAATTGACATAATAGAGAATAATCAACAATGAGTTTTCAACCTTTAACATTTTTTAGGCAATGAAGTATCCTAATGATTTTGATGATTGTTTGAGAGTCAATGTAATCGAACATGTTGTAAATCAAGAGTTTGCAAAGAATTATCCTTAAAACCCCCTTGAAACTCCCATAATTAATCCAATCGTTAAAGATACACCTAAAATCATTAAGAAAATTTGTCAAATCAACTTCAATACCAAAATAGGGGAGATAAGGAAGCAGGAGGACTCACTAGATAATAAATCCAATGTTAGAGTTTGGAGTGACCTGAATTCTAGTTGGGCCGAGTCGGGCCTATATCCAATATTAAAGTTATTTATTTTCTTTACATATTAATGCTGAGTAGCAAAACTCATTGTACATTGATTTCCAAATAGTGAATTTCTCCTCTGCCCGTGGTTTTTTCACGTTAGGGTTTTTTTATGTAAATCTTGATGTTCCTGCTTTCGCAATTTTTTTTTTCCGTTTCACGTTCGATTCTCAACAATTGGTATCAAAGCCCAGGTGAGATTCTCTATATTAATTTTTCAACAATTGATATCAGAGTGAAGTTAGAGTTTTCGTACTCGGATCGAACGAAATTGAGGTTTACAATTTTTTGTGAAAAAAATTTTAATTTAGTGGAAAAAGAAATTAGAAAAAAAAGGAGAACAAAAGAAAAATTTTGGCTGGTACGTCGCTTGTCTTCTTCAACAAGTTGCTCGCCTCTTCTCTGCAGCCGCTGCCGTCCGACGTCGAGGAAAAGAAGTTGCCCAGCTTTCCCGCTGCCGATTCAGAACAAAGACTTTCGCAGTTGTCGTCTGTTAACTATTGCTACCCAGCCTCCCTCTGTTGTCTGTCAATCTTCTACCGTTCTCCGTTGCTACACAGTCCAGCCGTCGCTGGTGACTCTGTCCAACGAAGAAAAGCGCCACCTGCCTTTCCTCCCAGTTGTCGTCCGACTCCAGTGAACCGCCGATTGTGAGGAAACAGTCGACCAAATTTTTGGATCTCCAGTTGCATATAGAATAAAAATTCTATTTTTACTGGGTGAATTTTTTGGTTGGATTACTGATTTTGCTTCTGAATATTTTGATTGGTTTATCTAATATTCTAGAATATTTGGAGATAAAAGTTTTTGGCGGATATTTTAGGTTCAAAAATTGTGAGGAAATTTCTAAAATTTTTTAGACATGATGAGTTTAGGGAAATTCGATATTCCTTTGTTGGATCAGAATACGAGATTTCAGCTATGGCAAGTGAAGATGCGAGATGTACTCATACAGATGGATTTAGATGACACGTTATTATGGCTCGATAAAATGCCCACGTTATGGAGTGAAGAGGAGAAAATTTGAAAGGATCAAAAAACCCTATCTTTGATACGTCTGCATTTGTAAAATCAGATTTTGCAGAATGCTTTGAACGAGAAGTCTGCCATTGAGTTATGGTTCAGATTGGAGCAGTTGTGTATGAGGAAAACCCTGACTAGCAAGTTGCATTTGAAGCAATGTCTTTATTCTTATTAGTTATTGGAAGGACCCTATATTACAGAGCACTTGGCTGCATTCAAAGAGTTAGTTTCAGATTTGGAGACTATGGGATGCAAGTACGATGAGGAGGATTTGTGGTTGATTCTGTTATGCTCGTTGCCTACTTCATATGGTACTTTCAGAGATACGATTTTATACAATAGAGAAAGTCTAAGTCTGGAAGACGTTTATGGTTCTTTGTTATCAAAGGAAAAGATGAAGCAGCTTGTTGTGGAATCTGAGTTTTGAGGTGAGGGACTTATCGTTCGGGGTAGAACAAGGGAGTCAAACAACAAAGACAGTGATAATATTTAGAGTTCGGAGGGCAGATCAAAGTCAAGGTACCGAGATAGAACCTGTTACTTCTGTCAGAGAAGGGGACACATCAAATCCGAGTGCCGTAAATTGCAGAATGAGTTAAAGAGAGTTACAGAGAAGGAAAAACAACTGATGACGTCCGGTGAGGTAGTTGTCATAGAAGAAGAAGACTATAGTGATAGAGATCTTCTAATAGTGTTAGAGGAAAACTCAAAGCCAAACAATGACTAGATTCTGGATTCAGCATGTTCGTTTCATATGTGCTATAGTTAGGATTGGTTTATGACATATGAGACTGCTTCAAGAGGTGTTATGTTAATGGGTAATAACACACCTTGCAAAATAGCTGGTATTGGTACCGTCAGAATCAAAATGTTTAATGGAGTTGTGAGGACACTAGGTAATGTGCGACATGCTCCCGAGTTAAAGAAGAATTTGATCTCGTTGAGTACTCTGGATTTGAAAGGGTACAAGTACAGCGCTGTAGGTGGAGGTATAAATATCAGTAGGGGTGCTCTCGTCAAGCTAAAGTGACACAAAAGCTCTACAAATTTGTGTGTTTTACAGGGTTCTACAGTGACGGGTAATCATGCTACAAAGTTTGTGAATTCACCTTTAAAGGTTGTTTGGAGAAGACTTAGAGGAAGTCAGATTCTCAGTTGAAGTTCAAGTTGGGTTCTGAATCCACACAGAGTCGATATATCAGCCTATTACAGATGTTCAGCGTGATCCAGTCACCACATCATCACAAGTTTTAGTTACAGTTTCACATCAGAGTGATATCGTTAAAAGCAAAACCAAGAGGAAGGTTAAAGCTCTACGGCGATATGGTGAAACATCTACTGTGGGTTACGCATTGAGTGTGTTCGAGAGTATAGATTCAGCATATTCACATGCAGTTCGTTGCGACATCTTTGATAATTGGGTGGTACCATGGAGGAGATGTGATTTCTCCCAGAGTTTATCTCTCAAGTTTAAACGGGGCTTAAACTTGATCAGTACCAGATATTGAGTTGACCCATCAGGGGCCTTGGTGAAAGAGGATGTTATTTTCGTTGGTGTTTGCAGACAGTTTGCCTTACATTGGAATTTCTTTAAAGATGGAGATTGTTAGAGTTCAGTGTTCTTGATTCGTTTTAGGGTGAGCAGAGAAGCCTATATTGGATCTCTCATGTGGAATTCATGTCAATGTGGGGATTGTTAGAGTTCAGAGTAACCCGAATTCTAGTTGAGCAGGGTCAGACTCATATCCAATATTAGGGTTATTTATTTTCTCTATATATTGATGCTTGAGTCACAAAAGTCATTGTACCTTAATTTCCAAATAGTAAATTTCTCCTCTGCCCGTGGTTTTTTCCCATTAAGGTTTTTCACGTAAATCTTGGTGTCCCTGCTTCCGCAGTTTTCTTTTTCCGTTTCGTGTTCGATTCTCAACATCTAAAAACGACCAAAAAACCAAAGAGATAAAACTTACAATGGAAATACCAGGAGGGCACAATACATTTATGTTTGTCTTCGTGAGCTTTCTCAGTTCTACTCTTGTTTAGTGGGGTTTTTTTTTTTTGCTTCCAAAGCCTATATAACTATGCTTGTCTTTTGCCAACATAACGTCTCTCTGATAATATTAGTATATGTGCATGATATCATTCTCATAGGCATGACATTACACATATGACTAAGTTGGTAATGTATTGGAGAACTATTTTTGCAATAAAAGATCTTGGTCTACTCATTAATTTCTACGTGTAGTTTTAGCTTGAACCTAATCAAACTTTCTCTTGTCACAGACTACATGCATCTTCAATTTAATAATACGTGCCAACATGATAGACTGCAAGCCTAATTTGACCTCTATGGCTTTTGAACCTACTTTATCTTGCAACTTTAGTGTTCCTCTTTTCGTTGGTTCTCATTACATAAGCATTGCCAGTGACCAACGACATTAGAGATTAACATGTTTAGAGATTGCCTTTGCTGAAAACAAGGTATGTCATTTATACATGCCCTAACTGATACCCGCAGGCAAGCCGTGTCTCAAGGGCACTTCAAATCTTGTGCTGGTCGTTGTAGGGATCCTTTTACAAAACTTGCAATTGTTTGACTTGTAATTAACTTGTTAATAATGATTTGAGCATTTATATTGTCATTATTTGGTATATTGATATTGTTTGGTTGAATATTCTTGATTGAATATTATTTTATATCTTTTGTTTCTAATTTGGGGAGATATCCAATAAACAGAGGAGATCATGTTCTTTCCAGTCAATTGATAAGAAATGAAATGAAAAGGAAACAAATAAAGAACTTTATAACTATAATATTTGGTAAATTGAATTCACAATGAAAAAGTTACGTCGATATGAAGTTAATATATTGATGTAGGAATAACAAGATAATAATTTTAATTTTTGGCAAGTTCTATGTGAATTTAGAATGTTAATTGAGGACCATAAAATAGGTCAAAATAATTCATGCTAATGTGATTTTGCTGTGGATGTAAAGAAAATATTTGGTCAATAGAAAATTGACATGCATCACTTGCTTAATTAAAACGTTAATTGTGATTAAAATATAATCAAACTTGGTAATTTCCTAAATTTTGCATAATTGAAGGTTAAATTGGTAATTTTTTTGAAGGAAAAATTGAATAGAACTTAAAGTTATCCATTGAGTTTAATTTAAGGGAAAATGACCAACCAACCATCATTTTTTATTGTTAGTGACAAACCAACCACCATTCTCTTTTTGGTAATAAATTAATTATTAAACTATGAAAAAATAACGTCGCTGACATCACCATCACGTTTGCCGTTAAACGTAATAATGTCGAGTCACGACGGCTCATCTACAAACTGCTGTGTCTCCATATTTTTTAAAAAATAAAATTGGCCTGCTGCAGATCATTTAGCAAATTGTAGCATTGTGACGATAAACCACGACAGTTTCATATGAAGCCGCAGCGGTTTATAGTCAAACTGTTGCAGGTTCACATGAAAACCGCCGAAGTTCAACGTGCCTCGTTCGTTGTCAAGCCATCCCGGTTTGTCGTCAAGCCACAACGATTCGTCGTCAAGCCGCTGCGGTTCGTTGTCAAGCCATTGTAGTTCTTCTACAAATAAAAAAAAATTATTTTTTTCTTCGTAAAAAAATTCAGACAAACTGTGATTCTCCGATGGACTATAAAATAATTTTAAATCATCCGAAAACTAAAAAATTAACATTCTTTTACAAAATCTTCTAAATTATAAAACTCGAAATCTTCTAAATTCATTCTTTTACAAAATTCAAAATTTTTTAAATCCATTTTCCATGGATATTAACTCTTTTCCACTGAAATTCTATTCTAAAATCACGAGTTCTTTCTATTTTTTTCTATGGGTATTTGTTCTTTTGCACTGCGATTTTTATAAAGTTAACAGTAATGTTCATAGCGGCAATTTCTCAAAATTTAATGGTTAAATTGTTTGTAAAAAAAATGATTGTTGTTTTGTCACTGACAATAAATGACGATGGTTAGTTTGACATTTTTCTATAATTTAAATATAAGAAAATTGAAATAAATCAAAAGAAAATAAAAGAAAGAGAAAAGGTGATTGGGGAAGTAAGCTCACCGATTGGAAACTTGATTGGAGATTGAAAATCCAGCAAGATTTTTGTTGTTCATGACATTAAAAAAACAGTGGCTAAGCGAAATTGCAAAAGGTAAGATATTGGTGTGAAATTGCAAGAGGGATATGTATAAGTTTCGTGCTGCGAAATTGCAAAAGGTAAGATATTGGTGTGAATTTCTACTGCAAATATTGGTACCAATAGGTTCATAATTGAGTTCTGATCATATGGGTGTAATTTATTTGGCATCAAAAAGTGTTTTGGTCAAAAAATTTTGCCAGAAACAGTGGCTAAGCGACAGAGTCGCGAAATTCAAGTTAATGCCCCAATGTTTCGTTCTAGAAGGCCAAAGCATTTGCCACCGATTAGTCTTACAATGGATGGTTGACATGTGGATGCACGGCATTTTGAGGATTAGAATGCCATGGTGTTATTATGAAAGTTTTTTTATTGGCATTCTGAAGAGGATGCCTCGGTATTATTTGGGCAGAAGTATGCCTTGGCGTAGAAGAAGCTTATGCCACAATTAAGTCTCAATATTTTTTTTATGTATGTCGTGGCGTTATTTTAAAATTAAACTTTTTAAAATATTTTTAAGTATTTTGATTTAAATACTTAGGTACTGTGTTGCACTATTACAAATACTTAGGTACTGTGTTGCACTATTACATGTCATTTTATTATATGAATTAAATTGGAAAATGGATAACAATTACATGATTAACATTAAATGCATTGAGACATACATAACCTATATGAGAACAGGATAATAAGTGATTAGTTAACACCAGATCTTAATGCTTATTTTTCTAAGGTATAGTGTATGTTGATCCATGGAGTATGTAAGAGAATGAATAAATGAACTTATTTGGTGCAAACCCCTAAAATCTAGTGAGATAGCAGAGGTCGGTGGCTAGGGTCATGGGGTGTCACTTTGTGAAGTCTAGAGTTATGTAGTGGATCACATGCTAGAGTGACGACATATATTATATCACTTTCGACATATTCTAATAGACATTAATATTGATAATAGAGGGTAAGCAATATCATATTATCATTTGCATAAAATAAGACATGACATGCTATGTTAAAGTGCTAGGACCATACTCATGGTATTTGTCCACTATAGGATGTTTATAGTGGAGGTTACGTGTGTGTTAGGAACATGATCACTTATTACAGGTGTATCAAGCATGCATGAATTCAAGTAATATCTAACAAAGGAAGGGAAAGTTAAAAGCCAAGTGAAATAGTGGATATAGAGGCATATTTGATACAGTAGATCACTAGTACATGCTTAGATTTTCTCACTTTAACTGGGAGTTCCATTGTGTGTTTGTTGGATGTGAGTCTAGAGTTGTGATTTTGCTTATAAACTTGCATGGAGTCCATACATTTCATATTACGTATCATGTACTATGATCACTAGATAATTCTCAATAAGTCAACTCACAAAGTTTGAAAATTTACCTTGAGATACCCAATTTAATGTGAGTTGATAGGATTGTACAAAAATTGATCAAGAGGAAATGAGGTAGATTTTCTCACTTCAAGATTCCTTGTCATAATCTTGGCCTCAATGGTGACACTTGGGACGTGTCGTGCAAAACTGCATCGTTTTTCAGCGCAGAGTGGTCTAGTTGATTGCATAAGTACAAGAGCTTATTATATCTTCTTCAACTCTAATTTAATCTCATAGGCTTTGAACAAACAAATAGTCGTTTCTTGCTCCTTAACTAAGTCAAAGTATAAGAGTATTGCAAATGCAACATTTGAACTCAAGTGGATTAACTCGAGCTAGTAGTTCAACTATATTAATTGTCTCCAGATCCTCCGACTACTCTTGCAACAATGCAACCTTATAATGCCAGAAATCCCTCATTGCATTTTAAATCAAAATATGTAGAAATTGATTCCAATTTTGTTGAGGACAAGGTGTTGAAAAATTTTGTCTAGACAGGTCACTCCATCTAGAAATCAAGTTGTAGATTTGCTAACAAAGCCTTTCAACATATCAAAGTTTCTTGTTGTGTACCAAGCTCTTGATCATTCATTCTCCAAATAGTTTAAGCTTGAGGGGGATGATAACTAGATGTAACCCTCTGCATGTTGTGCATGCTTATTTGTTTTCCATTATATTTTTTTTGTTTATTTCGGTCTTGTATGAAGTAAATTCATGTACTTAGTTAGAACATTGTGATGCCATCATAGTTCCCCGCACACTCATTTTCTTGCAAAGCAAGATTGAAATTACCATCACCATCTCAGAATCACAAATCCACTCCTAGTGCCATTCATCAGTGTCCTACTTTCAATAATTTCCATGTCCCATTCCTTGGTCTCACCAAAAGTATTCTTCTGGCTTTGCTTTTGTCGTGAGAGAGAGACATAGAGGGTTACCCACTCATAGGGTGACACATGTAATGTCATGACTCGAAAGGGGACCTAACAGAAATGCTAAGTCGAACTACTCAAACCTCAGAGAAAAATCGATCGCCCAGCCCAAAGCTTGATTCACAGTGGAAGTCTTAAACAAAAATCCAAAGAATAGCCTATACGGGATGAGTCTAGGTCTACATAGTGATTATGAGAAATAATAGCAAGAATACATTAAACACTGTACATCAAATCCAAGTCTTGAACATTATTCAGTCATTCTTATAAAAACTTAAATTAAATGTAAAAGTCTTCACCACGAAACAAAGACAAGACACACAAAAAAGGAATAAGGATAAATAGAGAAATCCACTAGTAAACAACTACTCCTGATTAATCTTGGCTTTACTTGGGATGGAGGGGGTCGTTTGGGTGAGTAACCAACTCAATAGAAAATTTATACTAAATGCAATACATGTAATACTAATTTTACCTTTTACATCAAAGCCATGATCAACACAATGTTGTGCATGGATTATAATCATTTAAAAATAATTTTTAACAAATTATGAATTTGCCCCACGGGCCACCGATGAGCAGTTAGAAAATGTGGTTGTATACATAGACAATTAATATCAAAATAGCTTCATCAAAGTTTTCATCATAAAACAAGTCTTAGAGAAAAGAGATGAGCACTCAAGGACTCATTTGAACAAATGCACAGAAAAGTGGTGACCATTTCCGTCCAACACTTTATGTAACACCCTGACTTTTTTAGTTGGTCAACTATTGGGGTATTACCAAGGGCGTTCTTGAGCGTTAAGTCTATAGGTATTTCCATTATGTTTTCCTCGTATACATGGTGTAATTGAAGTATTGGAGTATGGAGGACATTACATGACGTATCTATACGTGTCATCTCATGACATGTATTTATGGGGAAAACGTTATGGGATAGGATTTAAGTGGGAAAAAGGTGAGAAATGCTGTCCAGGGCATTTTCGGACGCTGCAGACGACATTGTGGACGCACTATGTCGTTCACAAATGCACTGCATCGTCTCCCTTAGCCTAGGGACGAGTCTTGGGGATGAGATTTCTCGTCCCAACTTTACAATACAATGGAGTTGCGGACGAAGGTCCAGACGATGTGAACGAGAGGAGTGGCGTCCGCATCGACTCTGTTCTGAACCTGGATAGTTTCAGACGAGTACGGACTGCTGCGTATGAATTGGAGCATCGTCTGCTTTGCCTCTGTCGGATTTTAGGATACTTTCGGACGCTAGTGTGGACGATGGTGCGGACGTGAAATGGCGTCTGAACCTCACCTGTGGACAGTACGGACAAGGCGGGGACGCGTTTTCCCGTCCGAAGCCCCGAAATAGCCTGTGTAATTTAACCTTGCAGACAACATGCGGATGAGACCTATGTGTCCGCACTCGTTCGAAACAGCCCAGACCTATGAAATAAAATAATAAGAAAATCGAAGGAAATAAACAAAAATCAACAGGAAGCAACCCCCAAGCGCTGAAAGTCGCCTCTCTAAGCGTGGCTAGCCTCCCTTGCTTGAGGCCATCCTCCTTCTCCCTTAGGGTCATCATGGTGTCCCTCTCCTCTCCAGGTAATAACCCCTCATGCCTTCCTATTCATTCATTCTTCATTTTCCTGCATAGAAAATCCAGAGAGAGTGAGAGAGAGCTATGAGAGGGAGAGTGTCCAGTGAGGGTGTGAGTTGAGTGAAATTGTAATTGTGTGTGAGTGAAGTGAGAATGTGAGGTGAGTGTAAACGCGAATGAGCTAAAGAGTTTGAGTGGGCTGTGAGCTGGGAGCTGTCATGAGGAGAGTTGTCCCTAGTTGTTGAGGGTTCTCCAAATTGGTAAGGAAAATGGGGTGTTTTGGCCATTGAGGCCCTACAACACAAGTATGGGTGGGTGTGTTTATGGTTATGATTAGTTGCTGTGGTGTAGAGATTTTAGTGTTGAATATATGATGATTTCTCTTTATTATTGAGCTTTGTTTATTGCCTATTATGTGATATAAATGGGATGAATGAATGATGTGATGAAGAAATGAGGAAAGCTAAGGCCTAAGGGTGATGGATGTTAACTAACGAATGACAAATGCATAACGTTTTGCTAGTATAAATGGTAAGTAAGTTGATTTGCCTTGAAATGTTACTGCTAATTGTTAAGCTCGACTTAGAATGTTTACTGTAAGCTATGAAGCATGTTAATTGCCTTGTTTACTGCTAGTAATATGTAGCTTGCCTTGAAATGTCATTGTAAGTTGTTGATAGCAATGTTCTATAAATTGTGTTAGAGTAGTGAACTCCCTGCTGTAATGAATTGCTGATTGTGGTTGCTCTATGTACTTCCTTTATTAATTGTGTTAGCTTGTTAGTGTTAGTTTGATAGTGAAGTGAGTAAATGATTAAGTGAAACCTTAAGGGAATCTAAGGTGTGAAGTCTAAGAATGAGTACAAAAAAATAGAGATGGAATAGAGGACGTCGAGCTAAGTAGAAATGAAATACAATTTCCTATGTTTAAGTTTATTCATGTGGGTGATTTCACTGTAAACTGTGAATTAATGTCTCACTGATAGTTAGCATGAAAATTAACTAGTTAAATAATGAACTCAAGCATGTAAATTGAACTAGGAATGATAATCACAGCATGAAATCAACTAATCAAATTGTATGTTCGCTTACTTGATCACGTAAAAGAATAGCAGTGGCATGTAACCTGATTAGAAACTGAGCATGAAAAATAAAGAGCATGTAAAGTACTTAACATTGGCTAACTATCACTTAGCATGTTAGTTATAGTTAACAATCGTTTGGAACAATAATTGTATGAGTATGAAACTTACTAGGGTAATCAGGTAATTGAGCTGAGCATGTTAATCAACTAACTAATTGTGCATGAAGATCAACTAGCCAGCCAAGTATGTTAATTAACTAGTCAAACATGTTAATTAATTTAGACAATAATGGTAGATAACTTAATTGTAATTGAACCATGGTATAATGTTAGTCTGTAAATTAACTAAGTAGAGAGCATGCAAATTGACTAATGAATGACAAATTAGCGTAGTTAACTAGTGAATTAATAGTTGTCAATCACCTCTTGAACATGTTAACTGAATAGTCAAACATGTAATTAGCATGTGATTCACCTCAAGCATGTAATTGATTAGGATGGTATGATTAACTGACCCAATCAACTGAGCATGTTAAGAACCATTAAATCAACGTGAGCATGTAACGCACATAGGACAGCTAAAGTAGGTTAATTAACTAGAGATAAATATAGGAAGCATATAAATGGACTAGGAAGTTGACATGATGACATTGCAAGCATGCTTTCCTTGTTAAATTTATATACTCTGCTCTGCTCTACTGGGTGCGTTATTCAATTATTGATTGTTTACGTTTCTATGCACTTTAATTCCAGTTACGTATATGCGCACTTCAATTCGTATGAACGTATGATTAGAAGCATCATGCATCAAGATAGGTTAAGAATGTATGTTCATGCATCGTGATAATAGAGACTAATAGAGAGTGACACAGCATGGTACGCAAGTATGCATAAGTGAGGTGAAAAAGTTAAGAAAAAGAATAAGAAAGAAAAGGGAATTAGGAGTGGATGGGTAGCGGATATAGTCTGTAAACTAGGCGCAGCCCCTCCCTTATAGGGTATGGGAGTTCTAGTTTACTTAGAAGATAAGAGAAAAGGCTAGATCCGTTACACCATTACACGAGAAAAACCTTTCAATTCCAGCTCGAAGTACGAGTACGGAATAAAAGAAAGATAGATTCCAAGAAATCAATAGAATAATGGATCCCAAGGAATCAAAGTAAGATGAAGTAAAGTAAGAAATGGATTAATGACTAAACGAAAGGATTGGTTTGGGGTGGCCCCCACTCCAAAATGGATTAAAGGGTGACATTCATGTAGCGATAGTTTACCTTATGTATGTGCATTTCTTTTAATGTTATGTTGCGAAGCATCATGTATCACGTTAATAGAAAGTGTACGAAGTATCACCTCGGTGGTGGTACGAATGCATGAGTGAGTTAAAATGTTAAGAAAGAGAAGAATAAGGGAATTGAGATTGAATGGGTAGCAGATCTAGTCTGCAATCTAGGCGTAGCCCCTCCCTTATAGGGTATGGGAGTTCTAGATGCAAGGAAAAAGGGTAGGTCCAACCACTAAGTCATTACATGAGAAAAACCTCTTAATTCCAGCTCAAAGTACGAGTAACGGATTAAAGTAAAGTACTAAACGGATTGGTTTGGGTGGCCCACATTCCAAAATGGACTAAAGAGAGGCATTCATATGCATAGAATCCTTTTCCTAACTAATCATTCGGGCTTACAGTTGCTTGTGGTGTAGATGTAGATATTGTACGTAGAGAAAACGCATGGACTAGAAGTAGCAAAAGAAGAATAAAGATAAAGATTGAACAATAGCGAGCAGGGATGATGGATTTGCACGCTCAAGGGAGTTCGTGCCTGGCCAGGCATATGAAAATGGGTAAAAGAGAAACGTTTTAATTAAGTTAAGTTTTAAATGTTATAATTATATCGAGTAATGAATTGTATAAAAGTCGTATTTTAATGGTTTAGTATTTAGTTCTTTACGCTTCCGTAACGCTTTAAATGAAATGATTTTCATAACGCTTCCGCTATGTCTTACAAAACGATGATTTTAACCAATTACGTTTCTGCAAAAGTTTTTCTAAATGGGATTTATAACGAGTTTTACGAATAGTCAGTAGAGATCCGATTGAGACACACTCTGTTTTGTCTTCAAAAAGAAATTTAAAAATTTTCACGCATTTTAAAGGATTTACGAAAATCTGGGTTGTTACACTTTATGAGCTAGAGAGCAAAAAAGTGGTAGTGATTCAATGATCCAATAGTGTTACCCGAGTTGTCGGCAAGCAAGGTTCAACGACGACACAACTCATAATAACAAATAACCAAACATACCCTGATCAAGTTTAGGGATACAAAACCCAAGAAGTGAGACATCAAAGCTCTATTACCCATATTCACAAAGCACACAAACAATTTTCATGCACTAGAAGATGTGTTGGGACAGCCTCATGATACTTTGACACCGAGAACATCCAAAACATCAAGAGAATTCATTCTCTAGGATATAAGCACAACAACAAAGGAAATATCATGCATGAAGAAGTGTAAACTTGTAAAATTCATGTACGTATAATATAAAATCGGACGTATTGTTAAATAGTCTCCGTCAGTTTTCATATGTGGTGACCCACAAATAAAGTCTTGAAAACATTATGCAACGCAGTGAAATAAATTACAAAATTCCTATCTTGACGACGGTCTCTCCTTTTACCAAAAGGAGTAGCAACCTCAGGAACATGCTCATAGTAAACAAACTTGTCTGAACCTCTAATAGAGCCAACCATAAAGAGTTCCTATCAAAACTCAAGGAAAAAATAAGGAATGAGTCCTATACCGGTACTAGAAACCCAAACTCGAAGAATATGACTTATGGCCAAAAATCATCCGAACCTTTGCTGTGGAGAACTAGCATAGATACCTAGTCCAAAAGCACTTTTCAGTGCACATGTCTAGACCCTTCCGCGAATGCCAAGGTCTTACCACTGAAAATTGGCATGGATGCTCAGATGTTAGTCGAGGACAATTGGCCTGAGTACTTGCCATGGATGTCCAGCACAGACACCCAGACTAGACAAGAACGTTCGGATCTAGCAGCAAGTGACTGGTGCAAATGCCCAATCACTTATCATGGATATTTGGTCCTGAACACTCATGCTCCTACGATTGACCGGACTTGACAGAGGTCGACTGGGGACGACGTTTCCAGCAAAGATCAGAGAGGAACCTCAGCCCTCTTTGACATTTTTCCCCACCAATTGACTAATACTTCTACATAGACTTATAATCTATCCAAATATTACACTAAGAACTCACAGATTCGAGTTCCCCATCTTGACTCCAATTCAAATTATACCCAAATTCTAAACATGAAAATGGATAGACTAAATGTTTTACCTACAAAATGTCTTTACAATTGTTGGAGAACTCAACATTGCGAACTCGAAACAAGAGCTTGAATTTTCAATCGCCTAAATCAATTTCTCCCTCTCTCCCTCGTCTCTTGTCTCAAGCCGAAAGGAAAGAGGGAAATCCTTGTTTCTTTTAATAAATTTTATTTAAAAATAATTAATCTAATATATATATTTATATATTAATTATATATATATATATATATATATATAAATCCACTTAAATACTTTGTTCTAAAAAGTCCAAACTTTTACCAAATTTGGACTCGAGGGAATTCTCATTCACCGAATTAAACTCTTCAATTTATTTACTACTACGTGACATCCAAATTAACTGATTTGATCATATGATTGAGAATTTATATGTGATTACTATATGAAAAAACATGTCAACACTAAACAGCTTGACAATATTTTACCTGAAAATTTTACACATTGAATTTATTGCTATAAAATAGTAGTCTTTACGTGTAAACTTATAATTGAATTGATTGTCACATGTCACACACATAATAATTTTAACGTTAGTTTCTTTATGCTAACATGTTAAATTTCAAAAATAAAATAAGTTTAGGGCATCAAATGTCCATGCTCCTAATTCGTGATCCAAAGTAAAATTTAATCTAATATTTCTAAAAAAACAAATTGATGAGTAAAAAGAGCTCTAATTAATTTATCATTCTAAATGTGAAAAACACAATATATTTTAGGGTATGTAACATAAAAAACTTTGAACTATGGGGTTAGCGACAAGCTGAACCTTGAATAAAATTTGCTAACAAATTAAATTCTGAACTATGAAAAATGAACAAAACAAATCTTGTCGTCACATTTTCCATTAAAAAAACAAGTCTAGATGTCCACATTGGATGAATATGTATCTGCAAATGAATATGTCTCTGCAACAGACAATCTGTGAACGTGAACGTGTCTGCGTCTCATTATTATATAAGCTTATCGCTTTGTGGACATGTTCATGTGTAAACACTAAAATTTTTTGAGCAATTTCAGAGCAACTTCTTAAAGTTTTCTAAACAATTTTCGTTGATTTTTACTTTTTAAGAGCTAAATCTATAAGATTCAAGTTAAGAAATCAATTCTCTCATTGATTTCACTGTCCTCCCCTCACAAAGTTTTCAAAAATACGAACTCTAAAAATTTCTCACTAATTTTCAATAGATTCTAGGTGTACAAAACTAGCCCTTAGCATAAAGCCACTCCCTTTCAATCTTAACCACAATCTAATTTGTCCTATGTTCATCAAATGATGATCAAATTTGTTCACTCTTAATCTTAGTGTGGTCAAGCACAAGTCGATTCATCCCTTGTCAGTCAACTGACAACTGAAGTTGTTCCCTCTCTATCTCAATGTCAAGCACCACCTATTATTGTGATTGAATTGTTAAATTGTTCTACACCAATTTGGAATTGTGCATCCAACCCCTAGAGTTGGGGTGGTACATTTTTGTGTAGGAGTTGATGTTAACTCCAAACAATATCAATGAGCTGCTTGGAGTGAGTAGTATTTTCACATATCTCAGGATCCAGATTTTATTAAACAAGGAGAATGTTTGGCACTGCTCAAACAACTATATTTGCAATCCTAACATTGGAGCATTCTACAAGCCAAAATCCAAGGACTTGAACGCTAAAGCTCGAGTGATTCATAACATGATATTACGCATGATTCTACCTCGAGATGGATATCGAGACCATATTAGTTGGTTACATAATTTTGAGTCATATAAATGACATCCTCAACATTGGTTACATAATTTTGAGTCATATAAATGACATCCTCAATAACCTGACAAAGAGCCTACCATAACTGGTGTATTCAGTAAATTGTTGAGCATAATGAGATGATGTTATCTATCGATGAGCCGAGAATGTAATGACCCAATTTTTCTTATCTTTGAAAATCATGTGAAATTTTAAACTTTTATAAAACAACTGAAATCTTTATTAAAACCTATTAAGTTAACATCTAAGTACTTTTCTTAAAACTAGATCGCTAAAAACTCTTTTATTAAACTCGTTATTTAAATCGTTATTAACAGCGAAAGACTTTATTTATAAAATCATTTTTCTTAATTTACAGGGGAAGACTTTAAATCATTTCATAGTGGAAGCATAAATCATTCATTTAAAGAATAACAATTGTTTACATTATGTTTAGAAAATTCTTTTCTCTTTAATACCATTAGTCTAGCCAACCACAATACTCGTCTGTGCAAATCCTTCATCGATTGTTTCATAATCTGTTCATCATTTTCTCTCGTGCTTGTACCTACATTGCAAGTCATAAAGTATAAGCCTAACACTCAATAAGTGATAGAACTTAAATGCTAGATGCACATGCTATGCCACTTTAAAATCGTATGTAGTTTCTCATTTCATTTTCTTTCTTTTATCTTTTATCTTTTCACACTTTCATACTTTCTTTCTGTTTCCATTTCGTTCCTGTTTCTGTATCCATTTTGGTATCTGTGATCGTACACATTTATGTATCTATTCCCATGTATGTTTCCATATCTGTATTTGTATCTATATCTATATCCATTTCCATTTATAGAAACTCGTTTCCATTTCTATTTCTGTTTCTGTTTCTGTTGAAAACCATTTTCGTAGACTATGAAAAACATGATGCATGATACTCATGAATGCATACAATCTCTAGCATATAATTAAGGGAATATAAATAAACACTCAACATGCAATTCACAGAATATGGTCATAAATAGACATGCTTATAAAATAATAAACGTGCTTATAAAACTATAGACATGCTTAGAAAGCGATAGACATGCTATTGAAACTGTAGACATGTTTTTAATACTATAGACAAGCTCGCAAAGCTGTAGACGTGCTATTAAAACAGTAGACTTGCTCAATATCTAATAAAGCAATAAGCAGTCAAAAGTGTAACACCCTAACTTTTTAAGTTGGACAATTATTCGGGTATTACCAAGGGTGTTCTAGAACGTTAAGTCTAAGGGTATTCCATTACGTTTTCCCCGTGTACGCGATGTAATTAAGGGATGAAAGGGTAAGTAGGACATTACGTTTCGTATGTATACGTGTTATTTTATGACAGGTATTTATGGGGAAATTGTTACGGGATAGAAGTTAAGTAGGAGTAATGCGAAGAAAGGCTATCCAAGGCATTTTCACACGCCTGAGGATGACACTACAGATGCGTTATGTCGTCCACAATTGAATTGCGCAGTTTCCCTGACGCTTGGGATGCATCAAGGACGAGGATTTTCTTCCTAAAGTGTCTGGAAGTCGACTTTCGAATGCTTGAGGACGACCTTGTGGATGAGAAGTGTCGTCCGCAAGAGCTTTGCATGTCACCCCTGGCCTGGGGATGACTACGGACGACATTTCTCGTCCTAACTTCAGTGGAGTTGCGGAAGAGGTCCTGGACGATGCGAACGCGAGATGCTTCTTCCGCATTGAATCTGTTCTAACCTGGACAGTTTTAGATGGCAGCGGATGACTGTGGACAAGTTGAGGCCTCATCTGATTTGCCTCTATCTGATTTTGGGACACTTTCAGACGACACGCAGACGCCACGTGCAGACGCGATTTGGCGTGCCGCCTGCGGACGGTACGGACAGGAGGGGGATGCATTCTCTCATCCAAAGCCATGTTTTTGCCTGTGATATTTTAGCCTTGTGTACGAATCCTATGCGTCCGCACTTGTCTAAATTAGCCCAGACCTACGAAATAAAATAGAAAGAAAATCGAAAGAAATCGAAGAAAATTGAGAAAAGTCATAGGAAATCTGACAAACTTGACCCCCAGCATAGGTCGCCGACCTCCTCCTCCCCTAGGATGATGAATGTGTCCCTCTCCCCTTTCCAGGTAATAAATCCTCTTTCCCCTCCTTCCTCTTGAAGGCATTCCATTTTCCTACGTGAGAAATCCAGAGAGCGAGAGAGGGAGTGGCCGAGAGGAGAGAGCTCTAATGAGTTGTGTAGTTTAATGAAAAGTGTAAGTGTTGTGTGTGTAGTGAGCTACGTGAGTAAAGTGAGGTGTACTCTGTGAGCTGAACTTGGGAGCTGCTGTGAGCTGGGCTGACGTCCGTGAGCTGAAGGAGAGTTGTCCCTGGTTTTAGTGTCTTCAAATTGGTAAGGAAAATGGGGTGTCTTGGCCATTTGGAGGCCCTACACCACAAGTGGGGGGTGCGTGAGTTTTATGATTTGTCGTGTCATAGTTATTTCCTTTTATTGGTTTATTTGCCGTAGATATTTCATGTGTTGATTAATAGCATAGATTTGTTAGTACTCTATAGATTTGGGTTAAGTTTTGTGATATTTCTCTTTTGTTGTTGTGCTTTGTTTTCTTGTCTGTTACATGATACAAATTCCTTGTGTAATAAAGAAATGATGAATGTTAAAAGGGTGATGAATGGTTAATGCGTGAAGGGATGAATGCTTACTGTCTACTTTACTTACTGTTATTTATTTGTGCCATAATTCCTTCATTGTTCTGCCATTGGTTCTGTTGTCATCTCATTTGTTTGGTATCCATGTTAAATTAATAAGCATTGTTAGTCAACAACTAATCGATTAACTAGTCATAAGATAACCATTTGAGCATGTTAATAATTAGACTAGCATGTTAGTAAATTGTTGAGCACGTTTAATTCATTTGACTATTTTCAGATACATGTCAATTAATTAGAGTAATTAACTAACCATCTGAGTATGAAATTAACTAAGCATGTATTCTGATGTAATCTAAACATGTGATTAATTAGGGTAATTAAGTAGCATGTAATTAGCATATTCAAACCATTAGCATGTTAAGCATGTTTGATTTGCTAGACTTATAAGCATGATCAAATAAAGCATATTAATAACTAGAATAATTAGCACACTTGGAGTGTTCAATTCGCCATGTGCTTATATGTTTCATATTTCCTTTGTTATTGTCTTCTTGGTATAAATGGTAAATTATAGTTTACTAAACTCTGAGCATGTGGACTACCAACTCTAAGTAGGATATCTAACTAATGAACTGAGTATGTCAATTCATTAGGATAACTACTTAAAATGACCAATGAAATCTCCCTTAAGCACATAATTGATTAAAATAACATAAGCATGTTAACAATAAATGTCCAACTAGGCTTGAGTATGTTAATTAATTAACTAGACGCATGTTATCCCATTAGAACGACTAAACTACTTAGAAGTATAATTGAAATCTTTCCTTGCGCATGTAACTCACCAGGATAATAAATCAAAATAATCACCTAGAATACTGAATGTAAGAAGCATGTAAATGGACTAGAAAATTTACTAGGATAACCATCATGTAAATCGATAGCATGTTCCTACTTCGGTTTTCTTTATTGTTATGTTTTGTACGTTCAAAGCATGTTGTACTTGATTTCCGTATTGTTTCATGTTTCATTACTTATTTCCTTTAATATTCGTTGCTTTTATAATTGTTCCCCGCTATATACTTTAATTATGGTCGTTGGGTGCTTCCAATTTCTGTATTCTTTCATATGCGCTCTCAAGTTCAGTTTGCTTTCAATTACAGTGCTTTCGGTTACTTTCTTTTATATGTGCACTTCAATTATTCTTAATATACATTATAAAGCATCATGCATCATACTAGGTTAAGAATGTATGGTCATGCATCATGTTAATAGAAACTAATAGGGTGGCACTCACACATGCATAAGTAAGGTAAAATATTACAGAAAATGAAGGAAATTGGGAGATGGAGGGTGGATGGGTAGCGGTCTAATCTGCAACTAGCCGAAACCCCTCCCTTGTAGGGTACGGGAGTTCTATTTGTAAGTAAAAGATTAGATCCGATCCACTAGTCCATCCCCTAAGACCCCTCCTGTAACACCCCGAACTTTTTAAATTGGATAATTATTTAATTATCGGGGTATTACTAAGGATATAATCAATATGTATTATAATTTAGGATAATTATTTAAATTCGACTCATGATAGTCATTAATCGGTATTCAAAATAAGTTGGAAATTAGGAATTGGTCAATTGAAATACGGTGTATACATCTGACATATAGTTAAGTAAGTAAAATAAATGAAGTGAGGAATCAATATGAGGGGGGATTAAATAAAATAAAATAAATATTAATTAAAGAAGAAATTGTAAGTGGGGGTGAGTTGGACCGGTTCACTAAGTGAACCGATTTGATCAAAACAAAAGAATGGCCAAAATGCCATTCTATGTGGGAGAAAAACCAGAGAGAGAGAGCGAGAGAGAAAATAGGGAGTGCGAGAGAGAGAACAAACGAGCGAAGGCTCTAGCTTTAGCGTCTCTTACGGTGCGTCGGCAGCTCTTGGCGAGTGTGTTGACTAGCGGGTGGCAAGCAGCTAGGGCTCGGGCTCGATTGTGCTACTGGCGGCGATCGATTTCTGGTGAGTTGATGCGAGCTTGGGCGTCGGGTGTTACAGGCTAGATCGACGGAGCTCTAGGTCGAGGCGTGTGGCATTTGATCAATGTTCATCGATTTTGGCTGATTGACGACGTCTGGTTGCAGATGAATCGACGATGGCGAAGAGGAGCAACGATCGACGTGAATAAACGACTGGATAGCAGTATTCGGTTCGATTGGATAGCTGCTGGTTCGCGTTAGACAGAGCAGGTTCACTGGCTGGTTCCTGCCTGTGAAGGACGACAACTTGCAGCTCAAGTTATTGCCGATGAATCCACATTCGATCGTTTGAATCGTGGGATAGCTGCAACCAGTTGTTAAGCAATTCAACTTAGCCACTTGCGTATAAAATTCAGTAGAGGTGTGAGAAGTTGGTGAAGGAAAGTATTTGGGGAATGCTCCCGAATTCTTGAGTGTTCCTCCTTCGGGTTACTGTGGGAAACTACTAAGGTGAGGAATTCTTCATTTGTGCCATTTACTTTATTCTATTGTATTTTCTACTCTGTGACATTGGATTGCCGTGGGGAAAGGATGGATGTTATGTAATCTTGGCCGATGATTTGCAAGGCGCTAGAGGTATGGAACCGTGTAAAATTGTGGAGAAGGCGGAGTGTTTTGGTGATTGGAAGCAGAAGTCGTTTCCTTGGATGCTCTGTTGGTAAGGGATTTCCTCCTTTGCTGCTAATGAATTTATAGAATTATAGTCTTCAGGTTATGATTGTGAGTAATAGTAAGTTGGATTTGGAATATGTACTATTGATTTTAGAATATGTTTTCTTTACCTGCTGCAAAGGGTTGATTGAGAAATGTTATTTTGGAATTTGATATTAGTGGCTGGACTTGAGTTTTTGGTCTGTCATTTGTTTCCAAAAGTATGAATTTGTTGGATTTTGTCCTACTGCGTAGTGGCGTTAGTTGTTGAAAAACTAATGTGAGATAAACTTGGTTTCTATATGCTGTAAGTTTAGATTAAACTATTAGGTTGGGTTATATTAACAAAGCGCTTTCGTTTAGAGAACTTTAGTAAGTAGTAGTACGGATTAAATGTATGAAACACAATAAGATTAGTAAGTTGGGATTATTTTTAATTATATGTTATTAATTGTGAAGGTATCGAAAAGAAGAAAAATGATAAAGATTTAAGTACGAATACGCATTAACGCTTTGAGGTAAGGAATTGGATGTGTCGTGCCCATGTGGAGGCCCTACAGCACAAGTAGTGTGTGTGAGTGTGGTAAATTATTGATTGTTAGATCACTATAATATTCCCTTTATTGATTATTGAATTCTTTATTATTAGATTGATTGTTGAATCTGTTAGATTTAGATGAATAAAGATGTTAAGTTGTAGGATATAATAATGAAATGAATGATGGAATGATATGCACACATGACCATTAATGAATAGAGAATTTCATATCTATTTTGGTACAATTCGTTATATCCACTTGCTATAGTTTCTTGTACAATTCACCGTATTGTTCACTATAGTTTGTTAGTTGTTAACGTTTATTTCAATTTCATTAATTAAGCATGTGTAGATTAGTAGAATAATAACTGTATGAGCATGTTTAGAGTAATTAACTAAACTGAACATATCAAATTAAATAGAACTCTTTGCATGTCTAACTAACTAAGCCATTAATTGTAGCATGTTAAATCAAATTGAATAAAGGCATAATCAATCAATTAGTATGTAAATTCTCAATTTCACACCTTTAAGTAACCCAAGCATGATTAGTTAAATTAATCAGCACATAATTAATTGTAAACTGATTGTAGCATGTTTCGTTTAGTCATTTAATTAGTACGCTAAATAGTTGATTGTTAAGAACACCTCCCTAAATTGACTATTAAGTTCGTTCTAATAATTCGTATATTAAGCATGTTTAATTCACTTAGATAATTTGCACGTTAATAGTTTAATCATCCTGCTATATTTCAATTGTTAAATTTAGTAGAATTAAGCATGTTGTACATTGCTCTCTATTATTATTTGTGCCTATCTTTGATTATGCTATGCTTGCCATTTATTGCCTCCTGTATTTGTTGTTCGTCTTAATTCATTACTCTTTTATGATGTCAACATGCATCATGTTAATAGAAACAAGTAGGGAGTGCCCTCGAGGTGGTACTCACATACATGAGTGAGGAAAATGAAATGAAATGATGATGATGATAATGACGATGATGATGGGAGGTTGAGGGGCGGATAGGTAGTCCGGATCTAATCCACATAGGGTTAGAAGCCGATCAGACTATTCAATTCCACATGTGATCCTTCAACTTCCAGCTCGATGTACGAGTTATGAATGAATGAATGAATGAACATAATGCAAGTTTGGTTTTGGGGACGATCCAATCCAAGTAAACTAAAGAGAGACATGTCATATGATTTTCTCTTTCCTTACTAAGTCTTTTTAGACTTACAGTTACTTGTGGTGTAGGTATGTGTGAATGACGAGAAGAACGATGAACACAACACAAAGTATTTGATGAAGGATTTGCATGTGAAGGAACTTGTGATTGGCTAGGCTAAGTGAGCAAGAAATAAAACAAGTTATAATTAAATTTAATTTAATTTTGTAGCAGTAAAGCAAAACAAAAGATTTTCTTTGTAAACGATTTACGCTTCCGCCATGTTTTAACGAAGAAAATGGTTTCTAACGGCTCGGCTTGCACTCTGATTATGCAGAATTTTAATCATCTTACAAACATTTTTAAATTTCATGTATTTTTAAATGTATGAAAATCCAGGTCGTTACACCTCCAATCTCCCGCTTGATATACGAGTAATGAACGAATGAACGAAAGTAAAGTAATAAACTGGTAAAGGACTTAACAAAAGGATTGGTTTGGGTGTCCCCCAATCCAACAAGGACTAAAGAGAGACATATCATAATTGCATTAACCCTTTTCCTTACTGGGCCATTAGGCTCACGTATTATTTCTGGTGTAGATACAAACAATGAATAGATAACGAACATATAACAAACTGAACATAAAGCAGGGATGATTGATTTGCACGCGCGAGATTGGGGCTAGCCAAGCTAATGAGAGTAGAAAAGAGTAAAAGGTTGTAATTGAATTTATATTTAATTGTTTAGTTTTCCTTTCTTAAACGCAGCATTTAAATGTTTGGTTTTCATCACTCAAACGATTTATTTGTTCCTTTCACTTAATGATTTAAACGCTTACGCAACATTTTAACCAAATCATTTTTATATAACCCTTCCGCATTTTATTAATTGGTTTTCATAATGAGTTTAACGAAAGGTCAGTAGCGATCCGGTTTAGCGTCACACTCTGATAACTGTTTTAAAAGAGATTTTGAGGGCCTTAGCAAAATTTCAAATTTTGACGCATTTTAAAGGAATTATGAGAATCTGGGTCTTTACAAAACGTGCATATCCTATTCTTGCGATGTAGGGCCCTAAGGACCAAAGCACACACATATCACTTACCTTAAAGTTTTAACGCATTTTAGCACTTAACCGTTATCATTTTTCTTCTCTTTTAGTACCTTCACAATTCAATAGCATTAATCATTAATAACCATTTCGCTACAACAAAACATATTCCTATTCATACTTATAAGACACACATTAGAGCCTAATAACTTCAAACTACCAACTAAACCCTATTCTCCACATTTTTTTCTTTAACTAAATTTGCATAACATAATTTCTCATCTTCACCTTTCAAAGCAATAAACCAATCTAAACCATAACCTCATCTTTAATAACTCATTAATCCCCACGGTTTCACCCAACAAAAACATTGCAAATTATCTTTATTCAATATCCAACAATCAATAGAGAGTACAGAACAAACTCTTCCACAACAACCCACAGCAACGAACCAAACTCCCATCCATAGATATTTTATAGGCAGTATAATAACTAACCAAAACAAATAACCTACAATGATCATCACATAACCAAACAGTAGCGCAACAACAACAAACAGAGCATATTATCTCAACATTCCGTAAGAACCACCAAAGGAAATTTCCTCACTAGAAGCATACCTAAGGAGAGAAAGCAATTCTTCTTCCCAATTGTCACTCCACAGATTATAGGAAGCTCATGGCTCCGTCACAACCATTCCTTCAACACTACACCCATGCCACAGAAGCATCCAAACCAACAGGGGCATCAATCAAAGACGAATTATAATCATTCAAGGATAACCCAATCAAAACCAGGGAGAAACTTCCTTACCTAGAGAGTCTAGGAGACCCGAGAGCAGCCCAGCTCTTCCAAACAGAGAAACATACATATCAAACTATAATTCAGGGAATAATTTCCATTTAATAGATTTATCAACGAAGAACATATCTAAAAACATGGGAGAAGACCATTACCTGCACCTACACTCGAAGCCAGAACAGAAGCTTCACCAATTTTCCATTCTCTCATCATAAAAATTCCTTTTTTGCTCTTCACCAAAATTCTCACTATCCTTCATTCAACAATCACTATCTCTCTCTCTATCATTTATACACAGACGACAAGTGTTGAAATGCTTAACAATCATTTAGGTTATACCATGATTCCAGGAGGCAGATGCAGTTTTTTCGGGCAATATCTTGACACACAGGCTCCCCTTCGTGCTAGCCACAAATATGTCACCCACATTTTACCATTGAATTGCACACTGTCGTCTCCCGCATAGGCAAGAACCAGTGGGATGGATCAGTTCGATCCAACATGGAACGCAGGCCGAACAAGCCGCTCCAATGCAAAACGCCACCCTCTGCCCCTGCCATTGCTAGCCTCTACCAATTCACTCACCAAATTCCCAGCTACAGAATCGAATTACACAACGCACAAAAAACCGAGATGCCTACCTCGGTAAATCATGGAGAAAATCGTAGCTTTATGGTTTGTTCTTTGCTCCAACAACTCGATCATATCCGAGCCCTAGACACCCAGCGACTCGTCACTCAACTTCACCACCAACTGCACGTTCGTCTACCGGACAGCACCCCCTGACACGAAGGAGCCCAACTGAACACGAGCACCCTCGCGTCCCTCTCACCCGTCATTCTCTCTGTCTCTCTCGATCTCTCTCACACTCTCTGCAATTCGGCCACGAGCCAAACTAATTTCTCCCTCTTTTGATTTCTAAACCAAGCGAGCGAACCAGCAGATAGCATGAACCGATTCAGCCCTTATTTCCCCCCATTAATTTCCTTTATTTTAATTCTTCACTTAATCCCCATTTGATTATCCTCTTACTTTCTAATTCCCCAATAACTTCCTTCCAAATTAATTCTAATTACCATCCAATAAATTCCCTAAATCATAATCTATCGATTACGTCCTTGGTAATACCCCGATAATTATCTAATAACCTGAATACCCTCAATTACTTTTCAATTTTCTATAATAAATCCCGTTATGAAAAGTCATTGTATTACAGAAAATCTATGAAAAAGTAGTGAATATGTACAATCATGGAACCTTTTCTCGGAATGAGGACGGTCAAAGTCATAATGAAATGGTTATTAAAGGTCAAATAACCTCTATACTGGTCGACCGTATAACCTTGATCTATGTCTGTTGAATATCCTTCTTCCATCGCAGTAGCATCACCTTTAATGCCCTCAGATCCTATGGAGGATGATACTTTTTAGCCCCCTCCTTAATCAGCCCACTCTATGTCGATGGTTGAGCAAAAGTTGAACATGATTGTAGGCTACTTGGAGAGCCCGACTGCTATAGTTATAACATATGGAAACTGAGTTGAACAAATGGATGACGACTTGAGGCAATGGGCACAAGAATTGAAGAGCACAGTGTAGTTTAAAAGAATCTCATGGATGAGATGAGGAGGTGTATGGATAATCCAATATCCCCTCTAGTAGTCCCTTAAACAACCCCTCTAGCAACTCCTTTAGTAGTCCCTCCAACAACACCTCCATCTCCCAATGTCAGACCTTCAGCAGCTTCTCCATCTCCCGATGCCAGACCCAACACATGCCTATAAGTCTTTCAATTTACATGCACTTTCTATATATGCATTAGTACTTTGCTTCAGTCTATTTGGATGACATATAATAATGTGTTACTTATGTGGCAGCCCACTCTATGAAGCTAAAGATGACCCAAGTGAGGGTCTAACCTATATCGGTGGGGTTGCACAATCTTACATCACTTAGGAGAGTGGAAAATACATGATTTACAATCCCCATACCTACCTATTACCATGTATTTCAGTAAACCCCAAGAACAAAACTGTGTGAGCTTTGATCCAAAATGTATAGTATTGTACTGGAAAGAATAAGGATGTTACAAATGGTAACAGATCCAAAGCCCAATCAGAAGTATGGCCAGCAAGGACGTTAGGCCCTAAAGGAGTGAAAATTGTGGCAGCCCGCCCTATGAAGGCAAAAATAGCCCAAGTAAGGGTCTGACTTGTATCAATGGGGATGTACAATCCCACATTATTTAGGAGAGTGAAAAATGAATGGCTTATAAGTGGAGTTCTCATCTCTATCTCATACAACTTGTTTTGGGTTAACCTAAAATAAAACCTTGCGGGATTTGGCAAAAAATGGACAATATTATACTTGGAGAATTGGGGACATTATAGTTACAATTGTGTAGATCTCCTATTATCACATAATTGTCCCTTCCTCCTACTGTTACCAAAGTTCAACAAATATTGACAAGTGTTCCTCCATAGAATGAAGCAAATTGAAGACCTACTTCACATCAAAAATTGCATGTGATATGTCTTCAATTTGATTTTCTACAATTGAAATCTAAAGAGTACACTTAGTACTCTGATGGTAGTATTTAAACTAATCATTCTAGCATATGAAATTGGTGTAGGATTTCTTAAGATTTGCTCATCAAAATAACAAAAAGAACCTGAACACATGTCGTATTTTTGTAGGCATTGTGGTAAGAAACTATATCATTTGAATATTGTTCTCAATTTTGATTGCATGCTTAATACATCTTGCGTCATGTTGTCTTTTTTTTAAAAAAAACAATATTTTCAAAATAACTACTCTCATCATTCCAAAACAAAAGGCAACATCTGAATCAGTGAAGATAATTTTTTATTGCATGCTTAATTAATGTTTAAGAAGTTGTTATTTAAAATAAACCTCTTCAATGCTTTCTTTTTATTCAGTGTGCCACATTGAACGAGGAAGAAATAGTTGACTTCCAAGAGAGGGATTCGCTTACTATATTATCCAAGAACTTTTCACGTACATTGATGTTTTAAATTCCAAAGATGGTGATGTAAAAATGAAAACTCTAATACCATGATATGCCAATGGAAGCTATGAAAGCTCTGACACCAAATGACATGCCAAAGAATGTTTTAGAATGCTCTAATATGAAAATAATGGTGGTCGAGGAAATGTGGGACGTCACAAGTGGAAGTGGACATCTAGGAAAGGAAGTGGATGAACATCGAAATACCAAATTGACATCCATAACATAAAGGCTCTTGAGAGTGAATGTCTATGGATTGGAGTTGTGTCACATGTGAGGCATAAGCTTCTCAATACGGGAGCAGATGTCCATGAACAGTAAAGCGGATATTTGCAGCAGCAAGGAACACGTCAGCAGAAAGGAAAATGGACACATGGATGACTCATTTAATTAAGGAGGAAGTGGATATCCGTGAACAATGAAGTGAATATCCGTAGTAGCAAAGAACATGTCTGCAGATAGGAGAAATCACATGCATGGCACACCTAATTTAATAAGGAAGCATAAAAAAATGGAGAAGACGGCATGCATGGAGAGAAGGTTGGAAAAATGGAATGTTCATGTTCATTAAGGAGGAAGCAGATATCTGTGAACAATGAAACTAATTCCGTAGTGGCAAGAAATGCATCCACAGATATGAGGAATCATATGCACAACACACACAATTTAGTAAGGAAAGGTTAATTGTTCAATGATTGGTGCGGATGGAGGGTTGGTTTTTTGATGTTGGGAGCGAAAGAAGGGTTGGCTTTTCAATGATGGTAGTGGACATCCTTTAGAAATAGGAAACGTCCCATGTTGGGGATGGATGACAAATGGAACACCTTAGTGGAAACACTGACTCTATCACTTTGACTTTACTAGAGCGAATTAGTGGCTAACTAAGAGATCGAAACTTCATGCGAGGATGGAGGGATGGCGAGATGTAGTCGAAGGGGAGGTGCAATTTAGTAAAAAAGATGCCTAGATACACCTTCCTACTCCAAAGGCTATCTTTTATCAAAGGAGTATTTCAACTTGATAATTTATGATTTAATACAACCTTGCTAGGAATTCACCCAACAAGAATGAGATGAAATGGATGTAATAGCAAAGAAGGATGAGTAAAATCTCACTAACACTCAAACTCTTGAACACGATCTAATTGGATTGCAAACAATCCGAGAAGTGGATTCTTTTAAGCAACAACTAAATTTTTCTATGTATCAAAAACTATTTTACATCATCCCTAAGTGAGGTATAAATACCACCACTACTTACAGTTAAGTTCTAATGACAAAATACAAAAATACCCATAAAACGAAAACATAAACTATCCTTCTCGGCTAGAACAAGCTCTACTCGAGAACACTTATTTTAACTTAAATTAAACACTTGTAACAATACAAATTAAATAAACAAAATAAAATGAATAAAAACCTTAAAACAAACTAAACACTAGAACAATACAAAAGAGATTGTAGAAATCTTTAAGCTCTTGCTTAATCTTCCACTTGTGCTTTATTTTGAACAACTCCTTGAGACACATGGATGTTGGATGGATGGAAAGGACAATGAGAGTATATTCTTTCCCATGAACAACTACTAAATGAGAACTAAAAATATTTTTAGAGAATCTCCATTCTCGATTATGGTTGGAGGGAAACTGTGGCACATCATCCTCTCAGGGTTGAAAAGGATTTAACCTCAAATCTAGATTCTCTCCTCCATAGTCTCCAATAAATAATTGGCCATCAGCGATGAGAATACCAAATTCATCTTTGAAAATAAAATTATCATTCCAATAACCAGAGTCTTGATGATCAAAAATTTATTTTTTTTCCAGTCAAAACCAAGTAGCCTGGCAAATAATTCAGATAAGAGTGTATACCTTCTAGAAGGTGCAACAACCACTGCACTAGAATTTTCTCTCTTATATTTGGTCATAAGAGGATACTCTTCAAATAACTTTACTCCCTTGGTTATGAACAGCAACAGGAGCACTAGCTGATGAAGTGTTATGTCCCGACCTAAACCTACTCGCTTCATAAGTTGACCACTTGGATCAATTGGAAGAAAATTGTTTTCACCATGTGTCTTCATTTTTCCTTCATCTTGCTATGATCTTCTTTGCAATGACTTCATAGTGGTGGTAAAATCTTTGAAATAACATGATCTATGAACTTTCCCCTTGTAAACAACAATAAAAAAAATTTTATCACTCCCTTTTTAATAAACTGCTTACCACATGAATCAACAACAATATCAAGTGGCAAAAACATATCAATGTTCAGGAAAACCTTCTCAAAGTGGTCATGATTGAGTTGCATTTGGAAAGGCTTGAAACCTTTCTTTTGATGATACCAAAAACGTTCAAACTCATTCAACCCCAATCGTGATTCACCCTGATGGTCTTGTAGAAAGCAATCATTAAATTCTATCAGTAGGAGTGAACCCTTCAAGAAGCCATTTTAAAACATGCTAGCAAGCTTTTCTGAGCTCGATGCTTTGGATGACCCTTCTATGCTTCAATCTCTCTTCGAAGCTTCATCAAGACTATGGCTTCTTTTTTGCTATCGCATGATGCTTAAAGCTTTGATCATTCTTCTCTTCTTTAAGGATTTTTTTTTCAGCTCCAAATCTAGTATGAATAAGGGACCTTCATGAGGATAGACAATATCAGCATCCAACTCTTCTTCTTCATCCTTGGGTGCCAAGGAATCAGCTTCTCTCATTAAGCATGCATCTTTGGAGTTTCCTTCTTCCAAATGACCTTCCTTCTCTCTCTGAGATTCCAAAAAAAATAATAATAATGGTCCTTCTTGAGTATAATCTCTTCTACAACTTGATCCCTTGCCTTTAGTGTTCTTCAACTCCTTCGTCAAGATCATGTGTTGGCAAAGGCATAGAATCTATAGACTCTAGCTTTCTAATGCGAATAATCTAAAGTTGTACATAAGATTTTGCAACGAGGCTTGTATGCCACTAAATTAGGCTTGGCGACATCAGATGGGAGTGGCTAAACTCCACTTCTTCACTTACACTGGTTGAGTTTCGACGATACTCAACTCTGTAGGAGGGAGCAAGTTAATGACAATCTTAGGTGCTCTCTTGATTAACTCAACCCTTTTACCATTAGTAGGTGATTGCAAACACAAAACAGACTTGAAACATTTTGGAGCATATCTCCTTGTCATGACTTTCTTCATCAACCCCTAGGTGTCTATAGCTTCTTCTCCACCTTCTCTTCTTTCATGATTAAGTCTTCATCAGCCCCTAGGTGTTGATAGCTTCTTCTCTAGCTTCTCTTCTTTTAAGATTAAGGCTTCTCCATCACGATGAAGCCCGTTCTGTGAATCTAGAAGAAGAAAGTTTTACTTGGCCTTATCTGACAAATAGACACTCTAAAACATTTCTTCCATCTTTTCTTCCCATTTTAAAAAATCTTCTTATCACTCTGAATCACTAAAAAATGGAATAGAAGTTTGTAAGTCTTCTTCTTCGTCAACGTAACCCATAGCGTTAAAACATCTTCTTGCCATCATGATTATAAGGGAATGCTTTGTTTATAGTGGGGAGAGGATAAAACTTGTCTCTGGAAAAGAGGAGAGTTTGTGGGGTCGAGGATGGTTGTGGAGTGTAGAACAAGACAAGATCGTGCTCTGATGTGCGAAAAAAGATGAAATCAAGCTTTGATACCAATTTATTTGAAAAGCTTTGATACTAGATGATATGACAACGGAAGCTATCAAAGCTCTAATACCAAATAAAATGCCAAAGGAAGCTCTACTCTGATATGAAAATAAGGGTGGCCGAGGCAAGTGGACATCTAGGAAAGAAATAGGAAATCATTTGGAAGATGTTGTAATATGAAATGTGGCGTATGAGAAAATGGCAGTTATCCTTCAGGGAAGGGTGGATGTCCTTTAAGAGAGAACGGATGTTCGTAACACAAAGGGCTCTTGAGTGTCGGTGTCCTTGATTGGAGTTGTTTCACATGTGAGGCATGAGCACATCAATACGCAAGCAGATATCCATGAACATGGAACAAATATCTGCAGTGAAAATGAATGGAAGGAGGACCATCTGTAATACCCCGACTTTTCGTAACGGGATTTAATAAAAATAATTAGAGATTAACTGGGTGTAATTGAATTAATTGGATTAATTAGATAATTAAGGCATGATTTGATGGGGGATTAATTAAATAAAAGAGTTAGTTGAATAAAGGATAAATGAAATTAAAATTTAAAGGAGAAATCAAATAAATTAAATGGGATTCTTATAAAAGAAAAATTGGATTAAAGGGGGAAAGGAGCTGAACCGGTTCAGCTGAACCGATTTGGGCTAAGGGCTGGTTCGTGGTTTGGTTTGAAATCAAAAGAAGAAAGGGGAGAATTATGTTGGTCTCCTATTTTTGGGGATAGAGATTTGAGAGGTTTCTGGAGAATTGGAAAAGAGATAGATCGAGGGAGTGAGACCAAGCGATCGAGAGACCGGGGATGACGAGTGGGCTCAAGTGTGCAGCTAAAGACAGTGGATTTCAAGCGAGCAATTGTGGGTTAGAGCTCGGAGATGCAGGGACGAAGGAAAAACTATGAAGTTACGATTCTTTCCGCGATTGACCAAGGTAAGTCGCGATTGTTGTTGCCCTGTTGATTTCGGATAATTGGAGGTGGCGATTGGCTGGGTTGGAGAGGCGATGATGGTGTGGCTGCCACTGAAGCGTTGGGTTGGCAGATACAGAGGACTTCAATTCGCGATGGAATTGGCTAGAGGTTGGCTTCAATTCAGTCTGAACCGGTTCCATCCTTCTGTTCTTGCTCTGGTGAAGGACAACAGCATGCGGCTTCAGAAGATGAGAGGGAGGATTTGAAAGACAAAGATAAGATCTGAAAAATCAAGATATGTAGCCGGATATCATGGGATGTGCAATTCATCCCTTTGATCTTGTCGTCTGAGTATAAATATAGGAGGATTCCAGAAGATTGAAAGAGAGTATTTGGGCGTTTGAATTGCAAAGAAGTGAAAGGGGAAGTAGAGCATGAGTGAGCATGCTGTGGTCTCAGGTGTGGGCTTCGGTCGACAGTGTATAACAGGGCATGGGAACTCCCTATTCTTGGGTCTCTGTGGCGACAGCAATTCCTTCATTCCTTCTTATGAGTTTTATGTGAAGAATGAACTGTAGGAAATAACTGAGATATGGGTGTGATGGTCTATTTTGTTAGTCATTATTATTGGATTGAAAAGCCTGTTTGTTGTGGGATGTCTATTACTGTAATGGATATTTATTATGGAATAAAAATATGAGAAATGTAGGGCATGGGAGTTTGATTGTTAGCTTTGTACGTTTGGATGATTTCGTTAATAGCCACTAATGAAATTTGTTTTCTATAATGTTTGTGCTCACCATATTGCTGTATGAACTCTAAGCTGTGAATCTGTTTTTGGTTGTTATATTTTGTTAGTGGAAGGTTATGGTTCTGTGATATTATGGGAGCAGTCTTTATTGTGTTTTGTACTCCACCATTGGTATTGATAGATGATTTTAACTGTTGCCCTTCTATTTGAATGATGTTCTCTGTTAAGATGGAAATATGCTCTGTTGGTTACTGCTTCTTATTTTGTGAAATGATACGTGTTACTAAAGCTCTCTTTATTGTTGATAATGGATATGCTCTGTTAATTGTGAGAATGTAAGGTTGAGTTGAGGAAAGTGTTGTTTTGTTAATTTGGAAGGGCTTCTGTCATTGGCTTGTGAGTTATATTCTACAATTGATTTGGTTAATAATTTGTGCTTTGTTGTTGGATTAGTCACTGCTTTGTCGATTATTTAAAATGTTATGTTAAGAAGCATGTTAAGTCATAGAATATGTTAATTGCCCTATTGATGATATGCAAAGAATAATTTGGATATTAATATTGGGCGTTGGTATTTATGGGTCTATAATCTATTGGGATGAGTTATGTTCTTTTTGGGGTTGTAACGGGTTCCTAGAATTATTATACGATTAGTTGAAGCTAGATTATGAAACTAAGCAACGAATAAGAATTAAGGATAGGAAAAGACATGGAGATTAATAAGTTGATTAATTGATTAGATTAATGATTAAGTGTTATTAAATTGTGAAGGTACTAAAGAAGGAAGAAATGGATAACGAATAAGTGTTGAACACTTTAAGCAATTGAGGTAAGTGATAGGTGTGTGCTTTGGTCTTCAGGCCCTACATCGCAAGAATAAGATATGCGTGTTTCGTTGTTTACAAGTTTTAAAGCGTGTCTACAGTTTTTACAGCATGTCTACTGCTTTCTCAGCATGTCTACGGTTTTATAGCACGTCTATAGTTTTAATAGCACGTTTCGTTGTTTACTGTTTTTATAGCATGTCTATAATTTTTAATAACACGTTTCGTTGTTTACTGTTTTTATAGCATGTCTATAGTTTTTAATAGCACCTTTCGTTGCTTACAGTTTTTATAGCACGTTCAGTGAATTATATGTTTATTTAGATTCCCTTAAAAATATATTAGAAATTGTATGCATTCACGAGCATGATGCATCATGATTTTTCAAAGATTACGAAAATGATTTTTTATGCACGGTTTTGAAAAGGAAAAACGGAAAACAAGAAGAAGTACGAACGAATGATTAATGAAAGATAAAGGTTCTTGTAGTCCGGTAGGACAAGCCCAGTACAAGAATAAAATATAAAGAAAAGATAAAAATTTCTGTGGTCCGGTATGTCACGCCCGGCATAGGAACAAAAGAAAAGAAAAGAAAAGTAAAATAAAGAAAAGTAAAGTAAAGTAAAAAAAAGAATATGAAAAGAGAAATGGATATGGATACGGGAACGGAAAAAGAAACGGATACAGAAACGGTACGAGCACAGATACCGAAATGGAAACGGGAACTGAAAGAGAAACGGAAATGGAAACTAAAATAGAAATGGAAATGAAAACACGAACGGAAACGAGTTTCCAGAAATGGAAACAGACAGATACGGATACGGATACGGATACGGATACAGAAACAGACACGAGAACGGTTACAGAAATGCGTATGATCACGGATACTGAAACGAATACAGCAATAGGAACAGAAACAGAAACAAAAAAAAGTACGTAAGCGAGAAAAGATAAAAGATAAAAGAGAACAAAAAGAGAAACTGCACACTGTTTTAAAATGGCATAGCAAGTGCATGTAGCATATTAGGTATTATCACTTACTAAGCGTTAGGCTCATAGTTTACTACTTGCGATGTAGGTACAAGTACGAGAGAAAATAATGAACAAATTAAGGAGCAGCTGATGAAGAATTTGCACGAGCGAGACTTATGGCTGGTTAGGCTAACGAATGTAAAGAGAAAACAAGTTTTGTCAATATAATGTAAACGGTTTGTTTATCAATCTTTAAATAAATTGTTTATGCTTCCGTAATGTTTTTAAAGAAAAAGGATTTCATAAATAAAGTCTTCCGTTGTCTATAATGCTTTTAGTAACGAGTCAAAGTAAAAGGGATTTTAACGGTTCAGTTTTCAGAAAAGAACTCTCATGTTGATTTAAAATATTTTCCGCTATTGTTTTATAAAAGGTAAAGAAAAAGTTTTAAATTTAACACGATTTTTAAGGTAAAAAAAACCGTGTCGTTACACCATCTGCAGATAGAAGAATCACATGCACGATACATGTGAGTTAATGAGGAAAGGGATATCTATGAACAGTGAAGCAGATATCCACAGCAACTATGAATGAGTTTGAGGAGGAGAGGATGGACACGTGCACAACTCACATTAATTAAGGGCGAAGCAGATATTTGTGAACTGTGAAACATATATCTGCAACATCAAGGAACACATATGCGGATAGAAGGAATCATGTGTACGACACACGAAATTTAATTAGAAAGCAAAACCAAATAAAGAAAGGGTGTCTGTGGAAAGAATGATGGACACATGGATGGCTCACGTTGATTAAGGAGAAAATGGGTATCTGTGAACAGTGTAGTGGATATCCATAATGACAAGAAATACGTCCGCAGATAGGAGGAATCACATGCATGACACATGCAATTTAATGAGAAAAAGTTGGTTGTTCGATGATGGGAGCAGACGTCTTTAGAAATGGGAAGGTTTCATGCTGGGGATGGACAACAAATTCGATGCCTTAGTGGAAACACTGACTCTGTCACTTCGACTTTACTAGAACGAATCAGCAACCAACTAAGAGATCGAACCTTCTCGCGAGGATGGAGGGATGCGTGATGTAGTCAAAGGGGAGGTGCAAGTTGGTCAAAAAGATGCTAAATACACCTTGCTTCTCCAAAGGCTATCTTTTATCAAAGATGCAATGATGCAAACAATCCGAGAGAAAGTAGTTTCTTGCAACTTGCAAGAAGAGGTAGCAACAACTAACTTTGTTTATATATCAAAAACTGCTTTACATCGTCCCTAAGTGAGGTATAAATATCACCACTAATTAGAGATAAGTCCTAACGTCAAAATAAAAAGTACCCATCAAATGACAACATAATCTATCCTTCTCGACTAGAACAGGCTTCAACCGAGAATACTCATTTTAACTTAAATTAAAACACTTGCAACAATGAAAATTAAATAAACCAAAATAAAACGAAGAAAAACCTTAAAACAAACTAAATACTAGGACAGTACAAAAGAGATTGTAGAAATGTTCAAGTTCTTGCTTAATCTTCCACTTGTTCTTTATTTGAACAACTCCCTGAGACACATGGATATTGGATGGATGGAAAGGAAATTGAGAGTATATTGTTCACCATGAACACCTACAAAATGAATACTAAAAATATTGTTAGATAATCTCCATGCTCGATTGTGATTGAAGGGAATCCGTGAAACATCACATGGTTAATTATTGTATATATTGATTTGATATTAAATAATTGTTTGATTGAATGGTAATAACTTAGTTAATTTTAGAGGGTGGAGTGTGAAAAACAAAGTTTTGTGATGGTGTAGACAATTGAGTAAAGTAGTTCAGTTGTTTAGACTTTTGATAGCTCTTGGGCATACATGAGTTGTAGAAGTTCAAATGGATGTTTGGATTTTAGAATGCTCTCGGGCAGTTCTGTGGTCGACCGGTTCAAAGAAAAATCATAATTTAAAAGAAGGTGCAGACGTCTATGGTGGATGTGTTGGTGTCCAAGGATGATGTTTGAATATCCATGGCGGGTGTGTGGTCAACAAGAGTTTAAGTGGCGGTCAACCGGTACAAGGAAAAAAAAATCAAAACTTAGAAGCTCTCAGATTGTCATGTGATCCCCCAGACTGTAATTAGCAGTCGATCGTAAATGACTAATCACCCTAAACACTTGGAAATATCATGTAAACTTAGTGACACCTTAAGGGGTTGAGTCACCACTTAGAACCTCTATAAATAGAGAGTTTGGTTCTTCAAATTGATTGTTGGAACCTCTAGCATGCTGGTAGTGTTTGATGGAACGATTTCTCTATCGATTGATGTTTATATACCTAATATCACGCTTGGTCTAAAACTAGAAAAAACAAGATAGTTTTGGATTTGTAGCAATGACCTATTTAATGATTTTCAATTTAAAAACTATTTTTATAATGACTCGGATTTTCATACATTTAAAAATGCGTTAAATTTTGAGAAAAACATATCAAAGTGCAAGCCGGGCTGTTAGGAACACTTAAAACATTTCAGAAGTAAATCATTTAGGAAATAAAAACATTTGTGGAAGCGTAAATAATTTAAAGGAAATAAACTAAACACTTAATTACAATTTAGAAATTGAATTAAATTATAACTTAATTATCTCTCACTTCTCATAGTCTGGCCAACCACAAGCTCGCTCGTGCAAATCTATCATCAACTGCTTCTTCAATTTCTCGAGGACTCTACACATACGTGTACCTACACCACAAGTAAGATGTGAGCCTAATGCCCAATAAAGAAATGGGTTTATGCGGGATGAAATGCCTCTCTTTAATACTTTGGAATGGGTCCGCCCCAAACCAATCTTTTAATTACATATATTTGGAATAGCTCATATGTGGTGCTGGGGCTAGCCTATTGGTTTATAATTAATTATGTTAATTGGTCTGGTGATCCCGATATGGGAAGAATTAATTCTTTTCCTCACTCAAGGCATGTGGCCACCCCGTGGTGGTGTTCTTAATTGTTTCTATTGTTATGATGTCTAAGGCTACCCTAAAAGCACATACAACATACAAGGGAGTTCATATAATAACCAAAACGAACATAGAAATGCACGACAATACAATAAAGAACAATAACATGCTTGAGAGTTTATAACTAATTTATTAACATGCTTACATTAATTAAATTGTTTAGAGTAACTAAATTGATTAGATTAATATGCTTGACAAAATAACGATTGGGTTAACATGCTCAATACATTAGTTAATTACACTAGTTATAATCACTCGAATTAAATAGCATGCTCAGGGGATTTATTGACAACAGGAATTATGCAAAGCAACATATCAACAGAGAACATATAGAAAATCATATAGGCTAACACCAACTAACAATAAAGGGACACACTAAATTGATTACATGATTTTACACAAAGGAAATAGCAACGAGATATAGAAAGTAGAACAGCGAAAGGTGCTTATTAATCGACTAATATATAGCAGGAAATAATGATGAAACGAACAGCGAAACATGCTTTTAAACATCTAAAATAGCAGTGAATTATGTCGAAACAAAATAGCAAACACATGCCATTTTAACGACTAAAATACAGCAGCGTATATGGAAAAATATAACAGCGTACACATGCTTTTTAACAACTATAATCAACAACAACTAATAACAAACGAAGTAGCGAAAGACATTCTCCTCAACAACTAAAATCTACAACAACAATATCAAACAAGGCAGCGAAATATGCTCATGAACGACTAAGAAAAATACCAGCAACAATATTCAACATAACATGTTTGATAATAGTGAACAAACATGGGCTAATATGATGACAGAACAATGAATATAGCATTAGATGGAATGGCAGCGAAACAATGTAACTAACACACAAATCGTTTAACATAGGAATATTAGAGAGAACTAAAATATAGAGCAGTCAAGCATAGGAAATATACACACTCTACCATTATAACAGAGAAACATGGAAATCAATATTAACAAAGCCTTCAAGGAAACTGAGCAGCCCACAACAAAAATCAACAAACAACCAATACAGAGAAATCTAACGACAAAAACCATACAACCATAACTCAACAAAGGACTAACAACAGAAATCATCCAAAGAAAAGCCAATACTACTCATGCACACACTTGCGGTGTAGGGCCTCCACCTGGCCAAGACATAACCAAGTCTTACCGAATGAAGAACACACAAGTATGGACAGTAGCCCCATGGCTCATGCAGTAGTAGCTCCAGCTGCTGGACATGGACAGCAGCTCACGGTTCAGCTCCTTCAGCACACCCGAGAGAAATTCTTCTCCATTTCTGCCCTTTTTCTCTGCCTCTCCTAAATTTGTACCCAGAGGACTACGTTTGAAAGCTTAACAACTTATCCCTCCATTTCAGCGATGAAAGCAGATTCTTTGGCCACAATCTGAGCTGCAAGCTGTCGTCTTTCACCAAGAACCAGCGGAGCGGTTCGGTTTGAACTGCAGGTAGACCACATGCCTCCAACCGAACCACCAACCCACTGCATCCCTCACAAATCATCGGAACGCCCCCTGCAACAAGCCTCTAGCAAAAAATCCAATAGCAAAAAGCAAAGGAGGAGAAAACCCAGCGAAACGTACCCTGAATCGAAGCCAAAAATTGTCGCCTGATGGAGCCCGAACACTAGCCCTAGCCGCGAACCACCGCAACTCGCCGCTCCACCTTGTCTGGACGTCGTCCATGTCAGACCCGTCACCTCGTTCGCCATCACCGTCTCTTCGTCGCAGACCCCGTCACCTTCTCACTCGATTTCGCGATCGACACTCTTGGGTGTCTCTCCCTCTCCCTCTCTCTCTCCTGATTTTCAATAGAAGAAAACCCACATTTCTCCCTAAAATCAAATGCCCATAATCCCTTCTAGACTGAACTACAAAAAATCGGACCAAATCAAAGTGAAGCAAACCGATTCTTTCTTCTGCATTTTTCTTCTCCCTTATCTTTTTAATTTAAATCCCCATTTCATCTATTTAAATTCCTCACTTACTAATTGACTTCTAATTTAATTATTTATATTCCATTCCTTTAATTAAATTCTTAATTCTTTGTTTAATTAATTTAATTCTAATTTTTGATTTATTCTTAATGTTACTTGATGATGAATGACAATTACATCCTTTGTAATACCCCGATAATTAAATAATTATCCAGCTTAAAAAAAAAAGTCAGTGTATTACAGTTTTAGTATGCTTTAATAAACATTTTAATGGAATTATGGGCGTTGAAATCAAGACATTTAGACTTGTATAATGAAAGTTATGAATTTTGGAATTTAATGCTAAACAGTAAGATAAAAACTAAATATTGGACAAAAGAAATGTTATGTTTGGAATGTTTTACTCGAGACACAAGTGGTTAAATTTCCAAACTGATTTTATATGTTAATGAGGATCATTGAAGGGAACTATAAGTTCAAGGTTCACTCGAATTGGATATGTATACAAAATGTTATGGATGTTTACGTGTGTAGTTTTTTGCTAATATGGAATATAACATGTTTTAGATCTTCCAACACAAGGAGATAGTGGATAAGTTACTGTAAATTGTGCTCAAACTCCAAGGTGAGTAATGTTGCATCTATTTTTCCTAGTTCATAGTCCAGAGTTCAGAGTCTAGAGTCTAGACTTTCAGTTCTGTGTCTCGCCTGTCTCTAGAGTGTTCAATCTTCTTCGTAGTAAGCTCTAAACTTTAAAGAAGATTCTTATTAAGCTATGCTTTTATGTCTACCCCTTCTTTTCTTTTTCATTTTTATGCATTATTTTACTCTTCTAGTATGATACATACCTAGTAGTTGACTCAGTCTATTCTTCAAAGGAGCTCTTAGTCTCTAGTCTTGTGTTGCTCTTATGTGTTCTTCAAAGCCTGCTCTTCTATGTTCTTCGAAGCCTGCTCAATTTTCCTCGAGAAAAATTCAAAAGGTAGTCTTCTCTCTCTTCACTACTTCTTTGAATTGATTTTTTGTTCTTTTTTTTTATGTAATTGATCAGCTTCTGTACTTTTTTTTGTAATTATTTTAGTTATAGTTGCTGTGGTTGCTAGAGCTTGTGATTGCGAAATCTGTGATTGTAATTATTGCAATATTTCTACTCGATTTTCCTCAGGAAAAATTCAAAAGGTAGTCTTCTCTCTCTGTCGCTACTCCTTTGAATTGATTTTTGTTCGCTGTTTATTTATGTAATTGATCAACTTCTGTGCTTTTTTTTCTATAATTATTATAGTTCTACTTGTGATTGTTGCTGGAGCTTGTGATTGTGAATCTGTGATTGTAATTATTGCAATATTTATGCTCGATTTTCCTAGTGAAAAATTCAAAAGGTAGTCTTCTCTCTCTGTCACTTTTTTTTATGTGAAAATGAATTGTAATTTATCAGCTTCTGTGCTTTTTTTTAATTATTGTAGTCCAAACTTTGTTGTGGTTCATGATTGCTGTGATTTTGGAGATTCTGTAATTTTTGGTTTAGTATGTCTCAATTGTGATTTTGGAGCTTGCTGTGATTTTCCTTAGTGATTGTTGTGAGTTGTTTTAGTTTAGCATATCTCAATTATGAGTAGTTTTAGTTTAGCATGTTTCTGTTTGATGAATGTTTTTGTTTATGTCTGAATTTCTTATTTTTCACTTGGCTAAAATTGATTCTAAAATGGTTCAAATTGTTGAAACTGTAGACAATGGAAAGCGTTAATGAAACTGTAGAGAGTCCTTCTATTACCCCTATTATTGGTTAAACGAAGAGGAAAAAGTCAGAAGTTTAAAATCATTTTAATATGATAGAAAGCACTGATCATAACAACCTTAGAGTGAAATGTAATCATTGTTCACACTCATATGCATGTCATCCAATGAAGAATGGTACATCCAACTTGAAAAAACATATTAGTAGTTGTAAAAAAAATGTTGACAAGTGTAGATATGTAGCAAAAGACTTTAAGCTTCCAAAATATATATAATATGGAATCCACTTCCAATTTCTCATGTTTTAGTGTTGCAACTTGCAAATAACTAGTGGCAAAAATGATTGTTATTGATTAATTACTTTTGAAGTTTGTTGAAGGAGAGGGTTTTAGAGTGTTGTTTCAATATGTGCAACCAAAATTTGTTATCCCCTCTAGAACTACGGTTGCACGAGATATTATTAATATATATGAGAAAGAAAAACGAAGTTGAAAGAATACTTTAGAAACACTTCTCAGCGAATATGCCTAACTACAGATACATAGACTTCAATTCAAAATTTGAATTTCATGGTTTTAACTGCGCATTATGTTGATAGTGACTGGACCTTTCATAAGAAGATTATTAATTTTTGTTTGATTGTGAATCATAAAGGTGAAACGATTGGTAGAGAAGTACAAAGATGTTTGTTTAAATGGGGAATAAAAAATATTTTGACAATCACAGTTGATAATGCTTCTTCGAATGATGTTGTCATTTCATATATGATCAAAAGCGTTAAAAATTGGAATGGATTAGTTTTGAATGGGGAACACATGCATATGCAATGTTTTACACATATTTTGAATTTGATTATATGTGATGGTTTAAAAGACCATCACAAATCTATCACAAGAGTACGTAGAGTTGTGAAGTACGTTTGATCTTCGCCTGCAAGACTACAAAATTTTAAGAAATGTGTTGAAAATGTTAAGATCACGTGCAAAAGTAGTGTTTCTCTTGAGTGCCTACTAGATGAAATTCCACATATTTGATATTAGAAAGTACTGAAAAATGTGAAAAAACTTTTGAGAAGTTAAAGGAAACGGATATTCATTATCTTGCTGATGTGGGTGGAGAAAGACCTCCCACGATAAAATATTGGGATAATATTCAAGCACTTGTCAAGATTTTGAAGATTTTTTATGATACGACTATAAATGTTTTAACCTCCTTGCATGTTACTTCGAATATTTATTTCACTGAAGTATGTTATTTAAAAATTGTTATCCAAGAGTACACTGAGTGTGATAATCCATTATTGAGGAGAATGGCTATTGGAATGCAAGGAAAGTTTGATAAATATTGGGGAAGCTGCGATAAAATGAATTTCTTGATGTGAGTGGCATTTGTATTAGATCCAAGATGTAAAACAAAGTTTTTGAAATATTGTCTTACAATGTTAGTTGATAATGATAATGCAAATGATTTGATCAACCAACTATAACTTGTAATTGAAAGATTATATCTCGAGTATAGAGGTGATTCGGGGTTTGAAAATTCAGAAGAAAATTATAATACTAGAAGTGTTGCAACAACGTCTACAGTCTTGAGACAAATGAGCAGTTTGACCTACAACAAGGTATATGAGATGTTCTAAAGTCACCACGAAGAACAAGATGTTTCAAATACTCAGACAGAACTTGATCAATATTTATATGAAGGGTTGAAAAAATTTTCAAACAAACAAGACATTCTAATATTGGAAATTCAATTCGTTGAAATTTTCAATTTTAAGCAAATTAGCAAGAGATATATTAGTTATTCTCATTTCTACTGTTGCATCAGAGTCAGCTTTTAGTAGTGGAGGACGGGTACTTGATTCATTTCACAGTTCTTTATCCCCAAAGACTATCGAGGTGCCTATTTGCACTCAAAGCTGGATTCGATCATCAAAACGTCAATCTATCAACTTTAATGATGTAGTGGATAATATTGAACTAGGTATGTTTTATATTGATAGTGTTTTTCCTTTATATTGATAGTGTTTTATAGTGATAGTGTTTTTTCTTTATATTTTTCAGAGATTATATCAATTAATGAAGATGCTGAGTGAATTAGTCGGAACTTAATAGGGATGACAACTTAGAACAAGGTATTTATATTTTTATTAATTTTTCATTTTTTTGTAATTACTTTCTTTCAATTAATTTATTCAAAATTGTGTCTATTCTTTTGTAGCTTATAATCTGAAATTTAAAGACACTAGACAATGGACATTGTGAAATACTTGGATAATTTTTTTTTTGTTTATAATTGTGAACTATGAAGTTTGTTCTTAACTTTATTTTGTGGGTTTTATAACTTTATTTTATGGTTTTTATACTTTTTTTTATTTTATAGGTTTGTTAGTATAGTGTTTATTATTTTATAGGATTTCATATTCGAATTGAAGAATTTTATTGTATCAGAATTTTATTTTAAAGGGTTTTATAGGATTTTATTTTATATGCATCAATTCTACATAATATTAAATAGGGAAAATGACAAATTAACCATCGTAGTTTGCAATCAATGACAAGTCAACCACTATTCTTTATTTTCTAACAAATTAACCACTGACGTATGGAAAAATGACAAAGCAAACATTACTGTCACGTTTGCCGTTAACAAGTTGATCTGGAGCCGCAGCGGTCTGTAACGACCCGAATTTTCGTAAATCGTTAAAATGCGTAAAATTTGAAATTTCTTTCTTTTTAAAACAAAATGTATCAGAGTGCGTCTAACCAGATCGCTACTAACTCTTTCTTTAAACTCGTTAAGAAAATCAATTGATAAAATGTGCGGAAGCGTTGTAAAGTAAATCCTTGTAAAACATGGCAGAAGCGTATTTAAATCATTTAAAGAAGAATCTAAACAATGAAGTACATAATAATAAAACCTAACGTGATTACAACTATTTACTCATCTAATTCTTTGTCTGACCAGCCCTGAATCTCGTTCGTGCAAACCTTTCACCTCTGCTTTAGATCATCTCTTTGTTATCTGCTTATTATCTGTTCGTCGTTGTACTTACACCACAAGTAATACGTGAGCCTAATGGCTCAGTAAGGAAAAGGGTTAATGCATTATGCTTATGACTCTTTTTAGTTCATTTGGAATGGGAGCCACTCACACCAATTCTTTCATTACGTTTCTTATTTCTTTCTTTCTTTCTTTCTTTACTCGTACTTCGAGCTGGAGATTGGAAGACACGTATGGGATGGTATAGTGGGTCAGATCTAACCTCTTATGGACAACTAGGTCCCATTACCGATAAGGTAAGGTCATTGCCTAATTGCCAGACTAGGACCGCTACCCATCCGCCTCCCAATTCCCTTATTCCTTTCCTTTAGTCTTTTCTGTATCGTTTTACTTCCTTACCATGCATGTGAATACCACCTCGAGGGGTACTCTACTTGGTTTCTATTACATGATGCATGACCATACATTCTCAACCTAACATGATGCATGATGCTTCACAATATAACATTCATAGAAATTGAAGTGCGCATATAAAAAAAAGTAACTGAAATTGTAACTGCGCATATAATAAAGTAAACAACCATAATTGAATAACGGGGATTGAAGACGCACATTAAAGCAATTATGATATTGAACGGAAAATAACGAAACACATAAGGAGATCATGAGACGGACATTAATAAACTTACATAGCGAATCACAAATAAATACAGAAACGTCGGAACAATATGCAATGAATTAAAACAAGGGAAACATGCTCGAGTTACATAACATGCTTAAGTAAATTGATTACTCTAGTTAATTTAACATACTCTCCAATTAATCCCATTTAGTTAATTAACCTAGTGAATTAACATGCTTAATAATTCTAATTAACATGCTCACTAGGTGATCACACTTACTAATTTAGTTGATTAAACATGCTTGTAACTTCACGAGCAATAGTTAACTAATATGCATAGATTGATTAATAATTTAATAGATTAATCAATTAATCTAATCCATTTAACATATTGCAATATCACAGGAATGCTATCTAGGAACTAACAATAAGTTAGATAATGAACATGTTTGTCTAATTAGCTATTCTAGTTAGTTAACTACTCTAGTAAATTGTTATGCATCAATAGGTTAAGATTAGTTCAACATGCTCCCTTAGTTAATTAACATGCTCACTATATTGGTTAAATATACGTAAGTCTAGTTAAGTTTACCATTGTGAGACTAATTAATTACTCGAGTAAATTAACATGCTCAAGATTATTAATTAATCAACTAGTTAAATATACTAATTAAATTGAACATACTAATTACATGGCATGACCTAGTAAATTTACATGCTACTAATTATTTAAATCTACTAACTCATCATGCTAGTTATTCTGGTTAATTAAGCCTACTCAATTTAGTCATCATTAATTATCTGTTTACATGCTCAACAACACAGAGGGAATAAACGCAAGGAAGAATTAAACTAGACAACAATTCAAGAACATAATGTTTAAGGGAATTCTTAACTTATTCATGCTTCTCACTCTTCACACTCTTTTATACTCGTCACATTTATCCATTTCTCACTTATCATGGAAATCAATTATTAGAAGCCAAGAAAACAATTATAATAATGATCACAGAAAAATCATGCTAATAATCTACTCATATCCTACATAACAGACCACACAAGGGAAATAACAATTTAAGAAAACTATCATCTACAATCAACAAACAACATCTAAAGTTAGCTAACATCATCTACAACAAGCATTCAGGAAACTAACGTAAAACTCACGTACCCGTACTTGTGGTGTAGGGCCTCAATGGCCAAAGCACCCTTATTTCCTTACCTCAATCTTTATCGCACATTCACACTTAATTGTTGTTCTTCTTCTCCTTTGATACCTTCATAATTAAAACATTACAACTTGTCAATGACGTATTCGAACTCGTAAAATTTCTAGGTACTTCTCCAACGCCTAAATAGAATATAACTTATCCCATTATCCAAATTGTAATACTAATACAGCGAAGCAAGATACGAACTAATTAATTATCATGTCATGGAGAACATGTGACCAATCCAACTCAATAACACTTAATACGTACGACGTAGAGAGCATAAATCCAACTTAATCCTCACAAATCCTTACGCATATTTAATAACTACCTTAGCATCCAATCATAATATCTAATTTCATAATATATTCTCACATTCAATGACAGTAGGCAGCCAATCGAACAATTCAATCTTACAGAACATATGCTTTAAAGGTAATCTAGACAATCACCAATATGTAATCACTTCTAACAGAGTTATCCAACAGAAGTAACATCCGAAGTCAACAATTCCGAGAAGGAAGAACGAGTTACCAGAGGAAGTCCAAGAACAGCCAACCCGAGGTGTCAAACCGGGTGGAGTTAGCCGAGTCGGCTACATCCCAGGTCGGAGTATCCAACTGGAGCACTCGAGTCGAAGTACCCGAACTCCTGCCAACAGACCCGCTGCTGGAACCTGCAGCACATTGACGCCACACCATTCAGTGACGCCAAGCTTGACCAGAAATGAATAGATCGTTGACAGTTGACGCCAAATTCGATGACCCGTCCCTCACGCCGAAACAATCTGTGAAGTCTGACTCATCCCATGACCCGAGCCCTCGCTGTGACCCCTAACATCAACAGCCTCCCGCACGCTAGCCAGACAGCCGCGACGAAGCACTCTTGCTGAATCACCTTCCCCGAGCCACCGCGATCTCTTGATCGCTCGTCTCCCTCTCACCTCTCTCTCTCTCTCTCTCAAACTTAAAAATAGCTAAGTCAGATTTCATGTCTTCTTTAAAACCCTAAACCGGCCAACATTCATCACATTCCTAAACCGAACCGAGGTCCAGCCTAAACCGGACCGGTCCTCATTTCCATTTTAATATTTCTTTTAAATTCTTAAATTCTAACTAATCAATTTAAATTTTTTTTTAATTTAAACCATCTTTTTATCTAATTAAATTCCTCTTTAATAATTTAATTAAATCATTCATTTAACTAAATTATTCCTAACCCACTACGAATTCTGAAATTATTCCAATTATCGCTCGATGATAATGATTGCAGATTACATCTTTGATTATACCCCGATAAATCCAAATACCCTTAATTAATTTTCAATTGTTCTTAATAAATTCTGATATAAAAATTTTGGGGTATTACACGGTCCGTGGAAAGAAGGCAAAATTTAGCCTAGACGCCGCTGAGACACTGTGATTTCCCGGGACACCGCAGCGACGTCCATCAGAATGTCGCGGCGGTCTCCCGCGGTTTGTTACTGGAAAATGTTTTGATCGCAAAATTGAGGGCTTAAACGCGTCATTTTGGGGCCGAGAAAGAGAGGGTCATAGGGTTTACCTATTGACAAGTCGTAGATCTCTAAGAGAGCTTCAATTTGATATATTCTGCAGCCGATTCCGATACTTGTAGCCAAAGTTATGGTCTTTTGAAGTTGACGAGAGAAAAAATCTAATAAAAACATTGAATTCGTAAAATATATATATAGGGACTCTCAGTTTTTCATTCATGGATACTTCACAGTCCCATGAAACTCTCTATTTTTTATGCATGGCTACTTCAAGTCCACAGTGGCGTCTCAAGAGACCGCGGTGTCTTGAGACACTGCGGCATGCAGGCCAAATTTGGCCTTTTTTTTTTTGGAAAACCACGGCGCCGCGGCGTTTTGTCTACAAACCGCCGCAGTGCCCTATCAGCTTCTTAACGGCGAACATGACAGCGATGTTGGCTTTGTCATTTTCCCATATGTTAGTGGTTAATTTGTTAGAAAATAAAGGATAGTGGTTGACTTGTCATTGATCGCAAACCACGATGGTTAATTTGTCATTTTTCCTATTAAATTAAAAGAAAACCAGTAGATTTTGCATAATAAAACAAGCTGGATAATTTTACTATGCCCCCGCATTTGAAGTGAAAACTAGCACCAACAGATTGTGCCATTGTGGAGCAATTTATTATTTTTATATTAAAAAAATATGTAAATTCGGAACTGAAATTTTGCTTCGGTTCTAAATAACTGAAAAACCGGTTTTGATTTTGCATGTCAAAACCGAAATTAAATAGTTTGGTTTGGTTCGGTTCCATATCAAAACCTAACCTAATCGAACCATGAACACCCCTACTAGGTGATGTTACGAGAAGCAATTGCAATTGTCATGACCCTAATAAATACAAAATTATATATTCTTTCACACTGTGCTATAATTATTGTAATTTTAAATTAGATTCGTATACATATACATACATATATGATACGTATATATTAATATATTATAGTTTTGCATTAAAACTTTAAATTGTTTAGTTTAAAATAAAAATTAATTAATCCATACAAATCACTTAGGTCAGAACAATTGTAGATCGATGAATGTGCAGTCTGCTGCAGTGAGATTATCATGAATTAGACAAACTACTTCATGAAATTCTTATCTTTATAAGTTTGCAGATTCCAAATGTAATCTCTTTTTTTGGGTTTCGATAATATGTATTTTTATTTCCATTAAAACAAAAACTTTAGATAATATGATTAGATAAGTTAAGTTCATCAAACCTTAGATGGAAAGAAAATTTATTGAAAAGAAACGTGCGGAGGGGTAAAGAAATGGAGGTTTGAAATGTAAATCCCTCCAAAAAACATACATGAATCAGAATACAATGAAACCTCCAATTTTAATATGAAAAGGAAGGTGAGCTTTCTGGCTAAGCCCACCCTTTGTAGGTCGTAGCTGGCTACTTGCCGGTAAAGGGCAACAGCCTCTCTTCTGGAGCCGACTGAATTTGTCTTCCCCCACCAAACACAGAACACTCTAAAGCTGTTTATTCTGTCTGTAATATTACTCAGTCAGTCACTCAGTTACTCAGTCTTTGTCTCCCCATCTTCTCTCTCGCTCTCTCTCTCTCTCCTCTCCTCTCCTCTCTCTCCCTCTCTCCTCCATCTCTCTCCATAAAATCCCTGCAGCCACCGTTTTGTTTCTGATCGCCGCTAATCCAGAATCTATTTCACTCTTATTTTCATATTCTTTTTCCATCATACTTCTGAGCGAGGAAAAAACCCATTTCCAATTGTGCAAAAGAAGTAGACGCAAATGCCGTCGGCATCGTCTGATCACCGGAAAGTGGGGAAACCACATAACCAAGGAGCGCCACCCCCGGAGCAAGAGCACCTTCTTTGTCCGCGCTGTGATTCCATTCATACCAAGTTCTGCTACTACAACAACTACAATTTTTCTCAGCCCCGCCACTTCTGCAAGTCCTGTCGCCGGTACTGGACTCACGGCGGAACCCTTCGTGACATTCCCTTCGGCGGTGGCAGCAGAAAAAACGCCAAGCGATCCCGAACCGTTGCCTCTACTCCCTCTGTTTCTGTCTCGACTGTTTCTCACTTCGATCGCCCCCATCCATTGACTGGAAACATAGTCCCGGCGGGTTTAACATCGAACCACGGTTCCCTTCTGTTTCCCGGCGGTGGGAATGTCAAGCAGAACGATCCGAGGGGAAGCTTTACGTCGCTGTTAAACACTCAGGGACCTGGTTTTCTAGCTCTCGGAGGGTTCGGGCTAGGTCTCGGAACTCAATTCGATGACGTTGGATTCGGGCTGGCAAGGGGAGGGTGGAGTTTCTCCGGCGTCGGAGACGGCGGTGCCGCCATTGGGAGCACTGCGGTTGCTTCAGGAATAGGTAACACGTGGCCATTGGATAATGGTGAGGCAGTTTTTGTTGGGGCTGATTGCTTTCATTGGCCTGATTTGGCTATCTCCACTCCTGGAAATGGTCTTAAATGATTTGAATTTCTAGTTGGTAGCGTGTATTATGGTTTCGATTAGTGCATTTTGAGGGTTATTTTGTCAAACTTAGAAAGATACATCGTTGGATTTTCTTAAAGCCTTTCACGTATTATGTTAATTAATGGCTTGCAATTTTACATTTTCTTTACTTCGTTTGCTACTTGGTTCGCTCTTCTATGGTATTATTTCAATTAAATTAGGGAAAAGACAAATGAACTATCATACTTTGTAATCAATAACATCTCAGACCACTAAAGTATTTTTCCTAACAAATTAACTACTAAACTATGAAAAAAAAAACTTTGCAATCATCCCAGTCACATTTGCCATTAAAAATCTATTTCTCTTGCGCAGAAGATGACGAAGATTTTAGAGTTTGGAAACGATTGTAGAAATGATCATAAAACTAGAATTAGAAAAATTCAAAGAAGAATTGAAAGAAGATTTATCAAATGAGGAAATTGCGGTAGTGAAGATGAGCAGAGAAAATGCGAGCAAGTTTAGAAGAGACTAGTAAATTATTTGTGAAGAAAATAACAAAAAAATTGGAAGAGAATGGTGGAAATGAATTTTCCATAAAAGATAGAACGAATAGAACTTCGTGCTTCGTTATTCTGCAGCAGAACGACGACAAATGAAATTCCACTGTGGAACGACGAAATTTCACTGTGGAACGAGGAAATTGCATTGCAAAAGGAAAAAACAGGAAAAAGATGGAAGGAATAGATTTACTTTTTTTTCTAAGAGAAAATAAGAAAATTTCATTTAATTTCTTTCTTTTCCCCAAGAGAAAAGAAGAAAATTTTTTTTATTCCCCTAAAAAAAAAAAAAAAGAAAATTTCGTTTTTTTCTCCTGATTTTCGTCTTTTCTCTAGGAGAAAAAAAAAATGAAATTTTACTTCTTTCCCCTGGAGAAAAGAATAAAGAAAAATTTTTTTTTTCTCCGAGAGAAAAGAAAAAAATTTCAATCCTTCTTTTAATTTTCTTTTATTTTCTTTTTTTTCTCCCAAGAAAAGAAATAAAATTTAGAGAATTCATTGAAATTTTCCTTCTTTCCAACTTCGGAAAGAAGAAAGGATAGAAGAAATTTTCCTATAAAGAAATAAGAAAAACTTCCCATTTCCTATATAACGTTCCGCCGTGGAAAGATGTCTTTCTGCGACAAAAAATTATTTTTCCGATGCGGAAATTGTAACGTTCCACCGCGGAACAACAAACTATAATAATTTATAGAATTAAGTGTCTAACTAGAAAATAAATAGGTCCACATTGTCTAATATAAAATTTAAGTAAGAATAGAACAACTGATAGGCTCCAAATAACAAATAGAGAGCCTTAAAGAAATATGTTCGGAAAACTGTAATTCACCATATCAACAATAGTCAATCAATTTTAACTTCCAAACTATACATGAGCTTGAATTGAAACTTGGCAGTGATGTTCTCAATACAATCACAATAATCGTATCAAAATTCCATAAAGAAATCCATTCTAGTTCAAGAGTTATTGTCTGATTACAAACGATCCAATAATTAGGGCTTGACAGGGCAGATTTACCAATGATCACTCAAAACGGAATAACTCGAGCTGCATACGTCAAATGGATCTCAAATTTGGAAGGTAGCTCCCTGACTTAATCATGAACAAATCACTAGAAGACACCAAAACGAAATGAACGGCGCAAGGGCCTCAAACAAATACCATATTCAGCGACAATAACAATCCAGCAAGAAAACAGATTCAGCACAACAACAATAATCCCACAATAACCTTCACCAAATCAATAATTCACAAATGAATTCTCCAACAACTATTAAGCATCAACTACCAGATCATTAGGGAATCCAAGAACTAAGAAAAGAGCAAAGAAAATATTCAAAAATCAAGAGTAACTTCAATGGAGGCCGCGGACCTCCTAGTGAGAGGGGCGACTTTGTGGTTGGCCGAAAACCAACACTCTCTAAGGTTGGAATCTTCTTTTGTCTCCACTCTACAATCTTTACCTCGAAGATAATGATTGGAAGAAACAATATCCCAAGGATTGCAAGGTTGAGAAGTTTCAAAAAACCCTTGCTTGGGTGATGGAGGAGAACGGCACTATGGGGAGAGGGAGGCCGCGGAAAAGTGTTTTCAAAACACAAATTATCTTCAATTCAAAAACTGCCCTCCAATCTTCCAAGGGAGGGTATTTAACCTAAGGTTTACAAAATAGGTCGAAAGACCAAAATACCCTTAATGACGAAAATTCGGCATGAGGGTGCAGTTTTCATGCAAACCGCACACCTCTCTAGCATCTCACAACACAATAAAAGAAAACCAAATAAAATTGTTGTTCAGAATACTAATTCTACTAAATCAAAACAATACCTTAAATAATATTTGTAGTCTTCACGTCACCACACTTCATAGCCAGTGTGGAATCTGGTTTAGGTTGGTGGAGCACCGTCCCAAGTGATCAAATAAAAAGGAAATTCTTTATCGTCTTGTGATACATCTTTCAAAGAATCTCACATCTTGGTATTTCCTACAAAATAGAAGCTAGTTAGGAAAGTAATGAGTTTCTTGACTCGACTCCGTGTGATAGGGCCTTAGGGCACATCATCCTCCCTGGGTGATTGAGGATTTGACCTCAAATCCGTAGAATGTTCCGATGCATTTTCATTAGAGAATTCGTCCTCGCCATGATATAGTGATAAGTCTTGAACGTTGAAAGTAGTCGAAACTCCATAGCCCTCAGGTAGCTCGATCCGATACACGTTATTATTGATACGCTCCAATACTTTAAAGGGACCATCAGCTCTCGGCAATAGCTTGCACTTACAATAATTAGGGAATCGATCTTTCCGAAGATGTAACCAAATAAGATCACCTACTTCAAAAATAACTTCCTTTCGCCCCCGATTTGCAAGCCTGGCATATTCCAAATTTTTTTTCTCAATATTTTTCCGGACTTTTTCATGTAAATTTTTAACTCGCTCAGCCTTCACAGCTCCATCTTCACTAATATAATCAGTCACCGGAAGTGGTAAGAGATCCATAGGTGTAAGGGGATTGAATCCATATACTACCTCAAATGGTGTATGATGAGTAGATCCATGTACACTCCGGTTGTACACAAACTCCACATAAGGCAATTGTAAATCCCAATCGGTTAGTCTTTTACTGAGCACCGATCTTAGCAACGCTCCCAATGTACGATTAACTACCTCGGTTTGCTCGTCGGTCTGGGGATGGAATGAAGTGCTAAAGAATAGTTTCCTCCATAAAGTCTTCCAAAAAGAACTTAAAAATTTCGTATCCCGATCTGACACAATGGAGCGTGGAACTCCATGCAATCGAATGATCTCCTTAAAGAATAGGTCGGCTATATGAGAGGCATCATCCGTTTTGTGACAGGCAATAAAATGAGCCATTTTAGAAAATCGGTCCACCACCACCATTATAGAATCTTTGGCTCGAGGAGTGCGGGGAATCCCTAAGATGAAATCGACACTGATTTCCACCCAAGGATGAGTGGCCACAGGAAGCGGCATATAGAGACCTTGTGGAAGGACTCGACTCTTTGCCTTCTTACAAACAATACATCGATCTACAATTCTTTGCACGTCTCGATGCAAATGAGGCCAATGGAAGTGCTCTTGAATGGCTTCAATAGTTTTCTTACTGCCAAAATGCCCTGCTAATCTACCACTGTGAGCTTCAAGGATTAAAATTCTCGAAGACTACATATAGGAATACATAACTTGCCATTTTTAAAAAGAAAACCATCCTCCAAAAAGAATGAAAACTCTGGTTTGCGTAAACAATTAGAGTAAATACTCCCAAAATCCCGATCCTCCGAGTATAACTCCTTGATCCAGTTAAGACCAAAAAATCTGGCATTAAGTTCTGTCAGTAAAATACAACGCCTAGAGAGACCGTCTGCGACCTGATTAGATTCTCCCTTTTTGTATTTAATAATATAAGGATAACGTTTCAGAAATTCTACCCATTTGCCATGACGACGATTAAGCTTTCCTTGACTACGAATATGCCTCAATGCCTGGTGATCGGAGTGAATAATGAATTCTCTAGATAAAAGATAATGTTGCCAAACTTCTAGTGCTCGGATGACTGCATAGAATTCCTTATCGTAGGTAGAATAATTGATGGCTGCTCCTTTTAGTTTTTCACTAAAATAGGCAACGGGCTTGCCTTCTTGCATAAGGACTGCACCGATACCCAATCCAGAGGCATCGCATTCGATCTCAAAAACTTTGGTGAAGTCTGGAAGAGCTAGGAGAGAAGCATTGCATAATTTCTCTTTAATGGATTCAAAGCTAGATTGGCAAGACGAAGTCCACGTAAAATCTTTTCCTTTCTTGGTGCAATCAGTGATAGAGGCCATGATTGAACTGAACCCCTTTATAAAACGTCGGTAAAAGGATGTTAAGCCATGGAAACTCCGAACTTCTGAGACACAAGTAGGAATCGGCCATTCCTTGATTGCTATTATTTTTTATTCATCCACCTCCATCCCATCTTTAATAATGATAAATCCCAAGAAATATACACGATCTTGAGCGAAGGAACATTTCTTGAGATTTTCGAATAGTTGAGCTTTCCGTAGAGCCACAAATAATAACTTCAAATGTAAAAGATGACTGGATATATCCGAGCTATAAACAAGTATATCATCGAAATAAACGACGACAAACTTTCCCATAAATTCTCGAAGAAGATGATGCATCACTCGCATAAAAGTACTAGGGGCAGTAGACAACCCAAATGGCATGACCATCCACTCATAGAGCCCATATTTTTTTTTAAATGCCGTCTTCCACTCATCTCCTTTACGCATTCGAATCTGGTGATATCCGCTTTTCAAGTCAACTTTCGAGAAAATAGCAGCTCCACTAAGTTCATCTAACATATCCTCAAGCCGGGGAATAGGGAAATGATATTTGATGGTGATCTGATTAATGGCACGACTATCAACACACATCCTTACCGATTCATCTTTCTAGGGAACCAATAAGGTAGGCACGGCACAAGGGCTAAGAGACTCTCGGATATAACCCTTGTCGAGCAATTCGGTAACTTGTTTCTGAAGCTCCTTGGACTCATCAGGATTTAATCTATAAGCTGGCCGATTTGGTAGAGGAGTTCCCGGCAAGAGATCTATCTGGTGTCCAATTCCTCTTAAAGGTGGTAATCCCGGAGGTAGCTCTTCTGGAAATATGTCTTCGTGCTCTTTAAGTAATTCCAATACAGATTCGGGTATAGTGCCCAATTCCTCCACTCTTTCTCGAAATAACATAAGAATAATTGGTCCTTCTTACATTAAGGATCTCTTAAGATCCCCTTTTGTGATAATAAGAGAATTTTCGGATCTAGTCTTGTTCATGCTCTAGTAGTCTTTAGCAATCTGATCTGGATTGAGAGGAGCCAAATTCACAGTTTTTCCCTTGAACTTAAAAGAATAATAGTTAGAAAATCCATCATGCTTCGTCTTTCTATCAAATTGCCACAGTCTACCAAGCAAAAGATGGCTAGCTGTCATCGGAACAACATCAAATGTGGCCTCATCCTCATAGCCACCAATAGAAAAAGTCAACTTCACTTGCTTAGTAACCTTGATCAGATCTTTATCATTCAACCAATTCAATCGCTAAGGAGTGGGGTGGACCGAAGTAGTCAAACCCAATTTTTCAACAACCTCCAATGATATAACATTAGTGCAGCTACCACCATCAATAATCAAAGAGCAAAGCTTTCCTTGCACTTGACAACGAGTATGGAAGATAGTCTCCCGTTGTAATTCCTCAACTTGATTTTGGATAGCCATAGCTCTTTTCATCACAACAAGTTAGGATCCTTCAGGGGCATAATAAGTCTCTTCTAAATCTTCTTCTTCCGTTACGGGTACACCTTCTTCTTCATCCTCACTGATTATCTCATTAGTTTCCACTTTAAGAATCATAACTTTGGCATTCGGACATTGGGAGGCTATATGGCCGAATCCTAAACATTTAAAACATTTGATATCACAGGATCTAGACTTGTTAGTATCAAACATAGGCTTCTTTTCTTCATTGCTCTTCATGGTACTAGGCTTGCTTTCCCCTTTTTGAATCGGTTTTGAAGGGGTGTTGTTCTTAGAGAAGGGCCGAGTCATACCCTCCTTTGCTCTTCTTTTTCTTTGCCTCTCAATTCTCAAAGCTAATTGTACCACATCATCGAAGGTAACATATGATTGTAGCTCGACTGTTTCACCAATCTCCTTGTGTAAGCCTCTGATAAATCGAGTAATGGTTTGCTCTATTGGTTCAGTCACATTACAACATATTTTCAATATCTCAAACTCAGTTAATTATTCATCCACGGTCAAAGAGCCTTGCCTCAAATTTTGTAACTATAGAAACAACTCTTGTTTATAGTGGGGTGGTACGAATCTTTTCTTCATGAATGCTTTTAGGGCCTCCCAACTACGGACCACTCCTTCACCATCTCTACGACGTTGTGCTTTGAGGTCTTCCCACCAAATGCTAGCATAACCCGAGAATTCCAAAGCCACCATTCGTATCTTAGTCTTTTCTGAATAATCGTAACATTCGAAAATACGATCCACCTTTTCGGCCCATTCAATAAAATCTTCTCCATTGCTAGAGCCCTTAAAATTCGGAATGGAAATTTTAACATGCCTCATTTTTTGGTTACTATTTGATCTTCATCGAGTCCTCAGGGTCTTCCCATTCTTCATCATATAAGCTAGCATCACGTCCTCTAGAATCATTTGAAGTACTAATCCTCCTTCTAAGTCTCAGAGTTCTAGGACCCCGTACATGATCATTATTGGAGGAACCAATTTGTTGCTGTAATTTCATAATCATTTCGAACATCTCACTCATTGAAGGCTCGGTTGGTTCTTGATTTCCCTTGGGTGGAGGTGCACCCGAACCGCCTCTCATCTCTCGTGGATTATGATATTGAGCACCACTCCTAGTACTCATAATCAGCCTTGTAAGAAAAAATAATAGCAGCAACGTGAACTCAGCTCTGATACCAAATGATAGGCTCCAAAGAACAAATAGAGAGCCTTAAAGAAATCTGTTCGAAAAACTGTAATTCGCCGAATCAACAATAGTCAATCAATTTTAACTTCCAAACTATGCATGAGCTTAAATTGAAACTTGGCAGAGATATTCTCAATACAATCACAATAATCGTGTCAAAATTCCATAAAGAAATCCATTCTAGTTCCAGAGTTATGCTCTGATTACAAACGATCCAATAATTAGGGCTTGACAGGGCAAATTTACCAATGATCACTCAAAACGGAATAACTCGAGCTGCATACATTAAATGGACCTCAAATTTGGAAGGTAGTTCCCTGACTTAATTCTGAACAAATCACCAGAAGACACCAAAACGAAATGAACAGCGCAAGGGCCTCAAACAGATACCATATTCAGCGACAATAACAATCCAGAAAGAAAACAAATTCAGCACAACAACAATAATCCCACAATAACTTTCTCCAAATCAATAATCCACAAATGAATTCTCTAGCAACTATTAAGCATCAACTACAAAATCATTAGGGCATCCAAGAACTAAGAAAAGAGCAAAGAAAATATTCAAAAATCAAGAGTAACTTCAATGGAGTCCGCGGACCTCCTAGTGAGAGGGGCGACTTTGTGGTTAGCCGAAAACCAACACTCTCCAAGGTTGGAATCTTCTTTTGTCTCCACTCTACAATCTTTACCTCGAAGATAATGATTGGAAGAAACAATATCCCAAGGATTGCAAGGTTGAGAAGCTTCAAGAAACCCTTGCTTGGGTGATGGAGGAGAACGGCGCTAACGGGAGGGGGAGGCCGCGGCAAAGTGTTTTCAAAACACAAAATTATCTTCAATTCAAAAACTGCCCTCCAATCTTCCAAGGGAGGATATTTAACCTAAGGTTTACAAAATAGGTTGAAAGACCAAAATACCTTAATGACGAAAATTCGACATGAGAGTGCGGTTTTCATGCAAACTGCACACCTCTCTAGCATCTCACAACACAATAAAAGAAAACCAAATAAAATTGTTGTTCAGAATACTAATTCTACTAAATCAAAACAAGACCTTAAATAATATTTGTAGTCTTCACGTCACCACACTTCATGGCCAATGTGGAATCCGGTTTAGGTTGGTGGAGCACCATCCCAAGTGATCAAATGAAAAGGAACTTCTTTATTGTCTTGTGATACATCTTTCAAAGAATCCCACATCTTGGTATTTCCTGCAAAATAGAAGCTAGTTAGGAAAGCAATGAGTTTCTTGGCTCGACTCCGTGTGATAGGGCCTTGGGGCACATCAACAACACACAGACTCTGAGCACACCATGCCATATGCATAAATAATAACAGCGATATTCGGCTATCGCAAAGTCATGAGCGACCCTAATCAGATTTAGGGTTTTGCACCGAGGAACACGGTACATACAATTGTCTCATTACTCTAGTTAACAAAGAAACAAATATATCCTCAAACGGTCAATTGTGTATAACAAAGTAAAACTCCGACATAAGTCAATTGAACTTGTTTCATATGAACAAGATAATCAATAAAGTAATGAGCATGTTCAAAGAAAATATATTTAGTGAAAATATAAGTATAATATAAAAACTAACAAGCCATAAAAATGGATACGTCATTTTATATGAGAAAGCTTCTCAAAATAATGTTTTAGAAAACAATATAATGTTGGATATTAAAATTGTAACGACCTAGAGGTGGACCTAATAGAACCGTAGGGTCAAGCGATCTGATCCTCATAAAAGACCTGGTTATCTAGCCTAAGGCATAAAATAAGTGAAAGTCTTAATTGAATATTAATCTCAAACACAAATCACATGGGTCAAGATCCACATAGTGATCAACTACAAACATGATAGTATAAATAAAAAAACGTACTGTAAAGGAATTAAATCAAATATTACCAAAACTACAAGCCCCAAACGTACCCGATACAAATGGATTGAACTGACGAACATCCACCCACTCACGGAAATATCGATACACCCACAAGAGGGGTACCAGCAAAGCTCCACGACAACACGTGCAAATCTCATGCACTGAGCTTACACCACAACCTGAAAAAAAAAAAAAAAAAAATAACAGAGTCTAAGAAGTGAGTGACAATCTTAGTAGGAAAGTCGATACTAATTAAAAAATGTTTTTCTTATCTCCTTTGAAAACTATTTTCACACTTCACATCTACCATACATGGAGTTAAATCATTAAAACCTCTTTATCATTTTATTAAAGCAGCTCATGGCCCTCGATGTGGCTGCATCAAAACTCACTGTATACATAGACAACTATATCACAAAATATGTCAACATCGTTTTCCACATGAAAACGTCATCAATGAAAATGGATGATCATGTAAGGACCCATTCGGCACTCATCAAAGAATAGGTGGTTGTCCATCTATAGCGACACCTCATGAGGCAGAGAAAAACAACCGATAGTGATCCAAAGATCCAGCATGTCACCCCAAATGTGCCGACGAGCCATAGATGTCACGACCTGGAGGCGTGCTAGACAGAATCGCTGAGTCAAGCGACCCAATCCTAGGAGAGAACCCAATCACTCTGCCCAAGGTGTGAGTTTTAAGCGGATCACTTAACGGAAATAATATCAAACCTAAACCCAATTCACATGAGTTGGGGTCCACAGTGTGATCAACTAGAGATATGGCAACATACTAAAGGAAAGTACTGTGCAGGAATTAAATCAAACAACAACAAAACTAAAATCCCAATATACTAGGAACGGAGGGATTGGATCGACGAACCTCCACCCATCCGCAAGGAGATCGAGAAACCTACTAGGGACACCAACATTAACCCACAACAACACGTGCAAATCCAGTGCACCGAACCTACACCCTAACATAAGGGAAAAATATAGTATAAGGGGTGAGTAACTAACTGAGTAGAGAAATTTATACTAAATACAATGTATGTAAAAAATCATTTTCCTCATCTTTGAAAATAATTTCATTCTTCTCATTTACCGTACATAGATTTCTAAATTACCAAAACCACTTTCTTATTTTATAAATCCGACGCATGGCCCTCAATGTGGCTTTATTAAAACTCGTTGTATACATATACAGTTATAATAACAAAATATGTCAACATCATTTTCTCTATGAAAACGTCAACAATGAAAAGGAATGGTCACACAAGAAGCCATCTGTTACTCCTCGTATAAAGGTGGTATAATCGCTCAGATGTGCTGACGGGCCGTAACCAGCGCTGATACGATCTGTGAAATTGCACTAACGAATAAGATTGCTCGTGATAGACTGCTTCTCACTAAGTACCTTTATATTTCAAATAGACAAAAGTTGCCGACAAGAAGAGCTACAAGCCTTCCAACCACCCATCAAATGAAACGATACTATGATAGGTCAATTTCAACGACTAACAATCTTCAATCTGTTCTCAATGAAATAGATAGTCACGCAAGGACCCACCCAGCACATGTCACAAAAAGGTGGCTATCCGCCAATAGAACCACCTCACAAGGCAGGAAAGAATACCATTGACGACGATCCACAGATCCAACACGTCACCCGAGTTGCTAGCAAACCAGTTAGCGATGACACAACTCGAACAATCATATACCTGGAATGAGGTTGCACACGATAGACCGCTTCTCGCTAAATACACCTATGTTCTAAATTGATGAGAGTAGCTGACGAGCAAAGGTACGAGCCATCAAACCACCCGCCAAATGGAATGGTACTAGAATAAGCTAATCTTCGTGACTGACAACTCTACCAACTCCGTGTGACAATACCCTGACCATGTTTAAGGACTTGCAACCCAAGGAGGAGTCATCACCCTTCCATCCTATTTCCAACTTTCAGGGCTTGCAACTTGAGAACACATCACCAATGCCTCATCTTCTTTTTGCACTTCTAGGGATCAAAACCTGAGGACATGTCATGAATGCCCCATCGCTATTTCGCACGTAAACGACCAATCTTCATGCAACAGAAGATTGCACGGCGATAGCCTCATGATGCTTTAGAGCTAGAGTGCCTAAAGCATCAAGAGGATTCATTCTTCCAATGTACATATCAAATCTTCTTGCAGTAGAAGATTTCAAATGATAGCCTAGTGATGCTTTAGCGCTAGAGTGTCTAAAGCATCAAGAGAATTTATCTCCAAATGTATGTATCATATAACTCATCTCCTTGCAGTAGAAGATGTCACTAGATAACCTCATGATGCTTTAGCGGTAGAGTGGCTAAAGCATCAAGAAGATTCATCTTTCCAACAACTGCACAGATATCACATCATCAATATGACAAAATATCAAGAATAAACCATATGCAAAATGTAAACGTGGGAAAATATATGTATACATAAAAACTAACGTGCTGTCAAATAATCCCCGTCAGGTTTTCAGGTGTGGTACTCCACAAAATAACAATTTTGAAAACCATGATACAATGCAGTGCCGAAAGTATAAAGATCTCTACCTCAATGGCGACCACGACACGCTTACCGATAAGTCAGCTCCACGTGCTATTGTAAGCGAAAGTCGAATCACTGACATCTCCAGAATGTATAACAAGATCAATGTCAACATCCCATCAAACATACAAGAGATTATATACAAGTCTTAAACAATACTAGAATTCAGGACAATTTTTAGGGATAACCACAAATTCCAACCTGAAAACCAAATCTATCAATACAACCTATGCATTGGATTAAATCTAACGTCCATCAACACTGCACTTAGTATTTTTCCCACAGTTCACAAAATAGAACAACACACATCCTTAAAACATTCCTCTAACTTAATGTATGATAGTTAACGGAACATCTAATCGACGATTCCCTAATTTAAAGAGCAGCAAAAGAAATAACACAGTAACATGGAAACCAAAACAGTATACCCAGGGTAATTTCCATCTCCTCAATAAGCCACCATAACTGTAAACACCCAAACCTCTATCATCATCAAAACGTGGCATAAACAGGAACAAATTCTCAAGCAGAACCCAAACAAGACTGTAACCAAACTGAGATCTTCAAATTCATCAACGACTAACAATAATCCAAATAATTCCTCTCTCCTACGATTTTCAAACTCAAGCTCAACAACATTAATACTTTGGAACCAAAAACAGGACCAAAACTCAACGTAGCCGAGAGACCCAACAGAATCGAGAGTCCAAATCACCAAAATCTGCAGCAAAATAGAACATAATGCCCTCATAAGTTTTTAACGAAGGCAGCAAACAATCCATATCAATTTCATCAGTGAACCGTAACGAAACAGGGAGTATAATTATCGGAATTTTCTTCAACAATAACGAAACTAATTTCATCAGCCATGATTTTTCATCAAAACAGAATCAACCAATAAAACTCCCAAAAATCCAACTTGACCGAGAGATACTCACCTTCACCGGAGATGTGGAGGAAAGCCGAGCTCGGCTCTGCCTCTTCAGAAATGCTCCCGGCTGCGGTTTCACCGTCGCCCGCGTTCGAACTATCCCGACCTCGCAGCTACCGTCGGCCAAAGGGTTCGACCCTCGCCCGCTCGCCTTCAGCCGGCTCTCACTCGGACAGAGTCGCCTGGGTCTCGCATTCGCGAAACTCTCAGCCGAGAAAAGGAAGAAGAGGGAGTTTGCCCTAATTTTTTTTCTCCTGCCTGCTGCTGCGGGACTTCTGTTTCCCCTCCTTTCAATTCTTCTATCGCATTTTATTCATTCTTTATTCATTTTCTTTAGGAAAAATGACAAATCAACCATCGTAGTTTGCGATCAATGACAAGTCAACCACTGTGGTATGTTTTCTAACAAGTTAACCACCAACGTATGTGAAAATGACAAATGCACCATCGCTGTCCGTAAAAAAAAGCTGATGGCCCCACCATGTATGCCTGGACGCCGCGGCGTCCAGGCAATTTTGGCCTGCACGCCGCGGCTTGCCTGGACGCCGCGGCGTCCAGGCAATTTGCCTCCAGGCCATTTGCGTCCCTCTGTTAAGTCAGGTGAATTAATTCAGCAGAATACATAATCCGAGTGGTCTGCGATATTCGCATGTATTCTATCGTTTTCCCTTATTAGCTAACCCTAGAGAAGTCTGAGCTACGCTGAAGCGAGTAGAGAAAGGGATTTTGGAAAAGTTGAAGAATTTGTTGGAAAAAAATGGCATCTTGGAGTGTTACAGAAGGTGGTATTAACCGTGAAGCTGAAGTGGGCCCTTCAGAGACATTATTGGCCAATGAGGAGGTACGTGGCTTTGGAAACGAAGTTGCTATTATTTTGCATTCTGTCTCAGCAAATTTAAACGAAGAGGACGATGAGGAACTCCGATCAGCATGCCAATCCACTAGTGATGAAGAGATGGACATGGCAGAGAGTAGATTGAGACGCCAACCAGAAGCAGAGTGCACATTTGTTGGTATGGGGCTAGGCAAAAAATATAGTTCCTTGAATAAAATTAGAGAAGAAATTGTTGATTATGCAATGGATAATGGGTACGGGATAAAATTCACCCACAGTGATGCGCATCGATTGAGAGCTACTTGTCAAGAAGGGTGCATGTGGCGGCTGCACGCCTCATAAATAAAAAATGAAATGACGTTTCAAATAAAGATGTACAACGACGTTCACACATGCTCCAGACAAATGGAAAGCCGCCATGCCACAGCCAAATGGGTGGCAACGCATTACTTGGACAGATTTAAAAGTCAGGCCGACTGGGCCATATCTTCCATAATTGAGACTGTCAGGAAGGACTTCAACGTCAACATTACTTCCAGCCTTGCTAGAAGGGCAAGAAATGCGGCTAAGAAAATTAAGGAAGGGGATGCCAATGAGCAATACAAGCTCATATGGTCCTATGCTGAGGAGATTCGGAGGTCGAATCCCGGAAGTTCACTGCGTGTTGACCTCGATATGAGTGTATTTAAAAGGATGTACATGTGCTTGGATGCATGCAAAAGGGCAGTGCTGAATGGTGGTAGACCTGTTATTTGTTTAGATGGCTGCCACTTGAAGGGAGCGACTCCGGGGCAACTGCTTACTGCTGTCACCATCGACGGGAACGATGGTATGTACCCGATTGCTGTAGCAGTCGTTGAAGCAGAAAATAGGGCTTCATGGAGGTGGTTTCTAGAATTGTTGCTGGACGATCTAAACAGCCCTTCTGGCAATGGGTGGACGATTATTTCTGATCGACAAAAGGTAAGGTGTTATGCACTGCTTTTGCATTATGTGTTTATGTTTGTCATATATTACCAATGTCTGTCTCATATTATGCATCTTTGCAGGGACTAGTGCCAGCTGTGAGAGATGTGGCATGGCAAGCAGACCAGCGGTTTTGCATCCGACACCTGTATGCCAATTTTCAAAAACAATTTAAAGGCAAGTTGTTGAAAGATGCAATGTGGGCTGCATCAAGAGCCACAACAGTGAGGCAATTTGAGAAAGAGATGGCCAAGTTACGTGTCCTTGACCTGGTGGCCCATGACTATTTACGTGGAATAGAGGCGACATGCTGGGCCAAACATGCCTTCTCTTCGATCCCAAAGTGCGACATAAGCCTCAACAACCTCAGCGAGTCCTTCAATGCCTGCATCCTACCCGCCCGGGACAAACCTATTCTAAGTATGTTCGAGATCATTCGAAAGGGCATCATGGGTAGGATCGTCAAAAAATATGAAAAGATGGCTCAGTCGACCGAACGGTTGTGTCCAATGATCAGCAACCGCCTCGCCAAAGTACAACATGCCAGTAGAAATTGGAGCCCTCAGTTTGCAGGAGCTGCCCAGTTTAAGGTCAGCAACGGTACCGACATGTACGCTGTTGATTTGGAAAGGTGTACCTGTACATGTTACCGGTGGGAGTTGACCGGCATCCCGTGTGTGCATGCAATCCCGTGCATTCACTTCATGAGGAGATCTCCTGAGGATTTTATGCATTGGTGCTATCACCGGGAAACATACATGGTGATGTACTCCCACTTTCTCCGCCCCCTTAATGGACCAATCGAGTGGCTTCCTGTGATGAATCTTGATCCAATTATCCCACCGCCTTTTAAAAGGCTTCCAGGAAGGCCGCGCGTCCGTCGAATATGGGATGTGGACGAGGCCCCCAGCCGGACAGTGCTAAGCAGAAGACATTTGAGCGTCACGTGTGGGCGGTGTGGTAGTGTGGGGCACAATGCCCGCACGTGCGAAGGGGGAGGCCAATCCAGTGCAGGGGCTGGCAGTGGCAACACAGGGAGAGGCAGAGGCGGCAGAGGAAGGTCGGAGGACACCTTTATGGGGTTCAGAGTTCCTGATATAGTTCATGAGACGCAGGTCCGTGCATTATCACGTTATGCTTTCAATTGTTATTTGAAATATGCTCATTTCCTTTTCAATGTGATCTGCAGGAGTCTGATACGGAAGGTCCTCCCACACAAACATACACAAATGTGGACCTTAACCTGCCGTGATACAATTGTTTTTTCTTTCGACAAATGTAGATGACAGTGAAATGACACTGATGTAAAGTTGTGTTTTTCTGATATAAAAAGAAGTTTTGCAAATTCAAAGTTTTGGGTTACTAAGTTAATGTTTTTTTTTTTCAATTCCAGGGGCGTTACAACTAATCAATTGACCTGACTTCATAATTTTTTAAAAATTTTGACATAATATGCCTTGTTTCTTTACTCCCCCAAAGCTACTCTCGTACATCCTGCGCAAAAAATAATCCCAAACAGTTCCAGTATCATCCAAATCATTCACTAAATGTAAATTATACATAACATCTTTTTAACAACATATCATTGACCTACACTACGCCTTCTTCTTCCTGGTCGGTTTCGGGCGCAAATCCGTGATCAGGAACGACAAGTGCAGGTCAAGAAATACTCTATCTGCTCCGGCGAACAACGGCCCCTCATACTCAAAGGTTGGAGGTTCGTGCAGGTGGAATTGTTCCTTAATTTTGCATTTTCCTATCACCTCCATCCCCGCAGGGGTACACCGGAAGACGCCGAACGGCCTGTAATGCAAAGGGAACAATTACGTGGAAAGCAATATTAAGAATGTACACAAGGGAAACTTCTTACCGCTGTTTGTCGGTGGGAGCTACAATAATGGATATGGATTCCGGCAGTAATTTCTGGTACGCGTATTGCTGGTGCAGGTCAACGGACGACATAAAACAATCATGTTTCGGGTGTGTCTGCAATGTAAACAACGCATTATATGATATCAATGTAAACTGGAGACGCGAGCTGAATACTTACGTGAATCCACCCTACGGTGAGTAGACCGTGTTCATGTTGATGTCTGAACACATGTACGTCTGCGCCGTCGACCGCATAGCACTGCATATAAGTTTGGATGAGTACTTACATAAAAACTTATAAACTAGCACACAACGAAGGCCTCTCACAGTATCTGCCGTGCCCTTCTGCTCCGGGAAGATGATGTCGCTGACGACCTACTCATTGTCGGTCAGCTTTCCCCCAAGAATTGCGCATGTCTCAATGTTCCTTCGAAGATTACCCTGACAATAATCCTTGAACTTACTCATCAAATCATGAGCCTGCAACCAAAATGTCAAAAAAGGGTGAGCGTAAACATTAATGAACACACATATATACGGAAATGAAAGACATACCACGCGCACAGTTCTCAGGGGCGGCGGCTCCAGAGGCACCGCTGGAGGAATATGTTGGCTGCTTCCAACAGGGTTGCTGCCAATTAAAAACATGTCATTACATGAAACAAAATAAAGTAACAAAGTGGAATTAGCGTTCAACGGAATTAACTTACAATCGGAATGTCGTATCAGGTGCGTCTGAGGAGGATGACGCGGATGCAAAATGGGGTGATCGCCTGTCACCTGGGTTCAGGGCTGCCACCATGTCACGATGCCAGTCGGCAGATTGCATATGCCATTGTTGTGCTATGGCCCACCTATCTTCTGCGAGCTTGGCCGCTTCTTGTATGTGGACCTGTTGCATTTGCAGCTGCTCTTGCATTTTTTGCATGTGGGTCATGGACATATGGTGGAGCTCCTCCATCCTGCTCATCCAAGCGAACGTCTCATCAGGCATCGAACTAAAATGAGATGCCTGAGGAGGAGGAGGTTGTTCAGGAAACGGGACTGAATGCCTTGGCTATGACCGGGGTGGATGTCTTGCTTCCTTCTTTGACTTGCGCATCCATTCCCCTCCAGTTTGGGTGATCCCCATTCGGTCCACTAATGAATTGTTGTAAATGTCATTGACGGACTCTTCAATTCTAGGTTCCGTCTCCGGGATGGGGACCCCTAACTGCTCAACGATACTCTGGATGAGCCAGTTGTACGGCAGTGACTTCGCTGAGTTGTTGAGCACCTCTTGCATGTGGCTCAGGATGATATATCCGATGTCCACCTTTTGTCCCGTGAACACCTTCTCTAGCATGTAGAGATCCATGCTGGTAACAAGGTCTCGATGCCCATTCCGGGGCAAAATTGTGTACGTCATTATCAGATGGATCAATCGGGCTAAGGCATTCAACTCCTTGCCCTTTGGCTTGCTGTACTCGGCAACCTCGGGATCCTGATGCAACAATCTAATCACCTCTAACCCACGTCCTTGTTTGACGAATGGTGGCGCCCGAGACATCTGATAATATTCATCGCTTGGCTCCTCCAACACACATCCAAGCATAATGTTCACATCATTGGCCGTGAACCTGACCTCATGTCCAAAAATATATGTGTGCACCTCTAAGGGTTGGGTGGAGATGCTCAGATTTGCATAGAACAATCGTATAACTCGCTCGCAATAACTGCCCCTCATCCGGCACAACCCGGCTAACCCAGCAGCCGCAAGCATACGATCAATTCCCATCTCTGCGAATGAGTCCAAATCTACTATCTTGGACACAATAATGGTACGGCGTTGGATATCTTCTACGAACCGTGCTTTGCAATTCCGGTTCCAATATAGTTTCGACCTTGAACCCACTTGAACGGGTTGGATCGGGTCGCTGGAGCAGCCGGCTTCTCCTTCTTCAGGCTCAGCGGTTTCTTCCACCGCCGCCACTACATCGGCTTCGAACGCCGCAGTTTGAACAGGTTCAACTGCCTCCATCGTTGCCTTCCCACGCTTGGAGGTCAATTTCTTAATCCGGGATTGCATTCTGATAGTTGAGAGTAATTCACCAACCTGCAATATAATAACCCACACAACATGTCTCAGTTAGTTTTCCATTTTTTTTTTTTTTTGGGGTCCAGGCCAAAAATTGCCTGCACGCCGCGGAAATGTGACCGGCGCCGAAGAGACTTCGAAGAAACTTCGAAGAAACGCAGCAAATCTACCTCAAATCAACATATACACACAAATCTACCTCAAATCATCAACATATACACACAAATCTACCTCAAATCGTCGTCGGACGTAGCTCCTCTCCTCTCTTCGTCGCACGCAGATCCTCTCCTAGTCGCACGCAGCTCCTCTCCTCGTCGCAGTCCTCGTCGCAAGTCTGTCGAGAGTTGCAGATTAGGGCTTGAAATGTGGGCGAAATTGGTTTAAGTATAAATTTTTTTTTTTTTTTTTTATTTCAAAATCATTTTGGCCTGGACGCCGCGGCGTGCAGGCCAAAATTGCCTGGACGCCGCGGCGTCCAGGCATACATGGTGGGGCCATCAGCTTTTTTTTACGGACAGCGATGGTGCATTTGTCATTTTCACATACGTTGGTGGTTAACTTGTTAGAAAACATACCACAGTGGTTGACTTGTCATTGATCACAAACCACGATGGTTGATTTGTCATTTTCCCTTTTCTTTAACATAAAGTTTTTCCCCTTTTTATTTTTCATTCCCTCTTTTCTTTCACTTCACTTTTCCTTCCCGCCTCCCATTGCTCTTCCTCTTTCATTCTAATCTCTTTCTTCCTTTTAATTATATCTTAATTTATTTCTTTCTTTATTTTATTTATTTAATAACTAATACATATATATATATATATATATATATATATATATATATATATATATCATTTATCAAATAAATCTAATCCAATTCCCGATATACAAAAAAACACATATATCGTCGATACGCGACAAAATAGGTTAACTCTTCATATTTGACCAAAATTTACAAAAAATTTATATGTGCTATTTTAAAATCATTTTAAAAATTTCGGATTTTACAATAGCTCAGCGTCGATACAATCCGTATAATTAAAGTAACGGATAAGGTTGCTTGTAATGGATTGCTTCTCAACTAAAATACCTATAGGTTCCTAATTGACGAAGGTTGCCGACCAGCAAAGCTACGAGCCGTCACACCACCTGTCAAATGGAACGGTACTAGGATAGACAAATCATAGTGACCGACAACCTTCAATCTGTGTGACTAAATACTCTGACCAAGTTCTATGGCTCGAAACCCCAGGACGTGTTTTCACCGCCCCATCTTTGTTTCAACTTCTGGGGCTCGAAACTCGAGGTCATATCATCAATGCCCCAGTACCCTTTCGCACGTACAAACAAGCAATTTTCTTATAGTAGAAGATTGCATGGGATAGCCTCGTGATACTTTAATGCTAGAATGCCTAAAACATCAAGATGATTCATCCGCCTAGCAAATATGCACAATTATCAAACCATCACATGTGCACAAAATAGTAAATAGTATACCATGAGCGATAAAATAAACGTAAGAAAACATACAAATACATAAAAACGAACTTGTTGTCGAAACAGTCTCCGTCGTGTTTTCTAGGTGTGGTATCCCAAAAATATCAGTTTTGAAAACATGATGCAATGTAGTGCAGAAAGTATAAATATTTCTACCTCATTGACGACCACGACACCCTTACCGATTAGCCAGTTACACGCGCTATCAGAAGGAAGGTCGCACATCTAACATCTCCAGAATCTATAACAAAGCCGATGTCAACATCCCAACACACATACAAGGGATAATAGAGAAGTCTCAAGCAAGATTCGTGATTTAAGACGGTCTCTAGGGACAGCCACTAGTCCCAAACTGGAAAGTAAATCTAGGAATACAACAAGGATCCTAAACCGAAAATCGACCCCAACTAGAAGGATCAACACAAGACCTTCGGGCGCAAATGAGGAAAGACAGGTTCCCTACACTCTAAGCTGAGAATCTACACGAGGGAGAACAAGGAATGGCTAACGAAGTCGAATGGAGTTTGCTGAATCCAACTTCGACAAACAAACTGTAACGACCCGGTTTTTATTTGCTTTAAAATCGCGTAAAATTTAAAAATTTTTCTTTTATAAAATCAGAGTGAGACTTTTCTTTATGAAAACCGATCGTTAAAACTCTTTACTTAAAACATTTTGCAGAAGAAGTAATAAAATCTTTTTTATAAAACGCAGCGAAATCAAAACAAAGCATTAAAGAATAGCAATTAATTTACAAACCATTTTACAAATCATTTCCTTTTTAAAACTCCTTAGCCCAACCAGCCACAAGATTCATCTGTGCAAATCCGTCATCAACTGTCTTTGACCTGTTCTCCTGTTTCTCGAACGTACCTACATCACAATACCTAACTAATGAGCCTAATGCTCAGCAAGTGATAAAAGAAAACAAAAGGCAGATATGATGCATGTTAACGCAATGCATTATAGAGGAGATCCGTATCTCATCTGTTAGTTTGGGACGGTGGATAAGTCAATTGCTCTTGTGGCTTAACCTATGTTTCCTACGGGGAAACACGTCAATCGAGGTGTCACCAGGAGCCATACCTAATCGTTTTGTTGAAGACGTTGGGGGTTTCAGAAAGGGGTAAAAGTGAACCCTAGCTTCCATGTAGCTAACTGTCATCTCACCGCTCCCTATGTGGGAGTATACTATCGTATGGAATTGTCACCGATCACCGGAACCCCCACACGTCTATTTACATATATTAATTATGTCATATAATATGCCTATAAATACCTACAGTCCTATATGATTTTACAAATGTCTAATAAACATATCATTAAAAGAACGCATAGCATGCAAATCCTAATTCTTGCGATGTAGGGTTCGAAGACCAAAACTCAGTAAGTATCAATTTACCTGGCGTCCTGGCGTGTTTGGCACGTAAGTTCTTCCTCTTCAATACCTTCACAATTAAAAACACTTATTCATTAATCTCAACACATTTTCATTTGCTTTTTACTAGAATGCTTAACCCAAGTTCAACTTAGACACTTAACCATTTCCAACAATATAACATTTCCAATATCTCTACACTTATCAACTTCCAACAACATAATCAACTCCATTTATACCAAGTCTTTCTCTAACTAATCCTTTTTATAGACAGAATATTACACTCAGATAAAATCATGCTTATCAAGGTAACAAAGGCAGAACTACTAACAACGGCCTACTATAACAAGCAGTGAATATTATTTTCAAATCGACCGATTAACAAATCCATCTTTCATCCACCTCCTTCAATCCATAAGTATCAATTATTAATCATAGAATATGGCGTTCATCAACATTTTCCATACAAAGCACTTATGCAGTTGATAGAACAATAGTTAACCAAACAACAGAGGACATATTCTCAACTTCATACCAATCACTAGGAGTTACAAAACAACTCTTCAATATAATCCAACTTAACCATTTACTTTCCAACAGCATAACCAAATCTAACATAGTTATGTTATCAGAATTATCAAACCAACAAGGTGTATGAATTAACATTACAGATGCTATTCCAAGTGACAGACAGAATGCTATTTCAAGTGACAATGAACCATCACAAGCATTTCCTTTCAACTGACAGAATCTCAACATACAAAATATAACCCAACACAGCAACCAACACTTCTATTCCCAGCAACTAAACCAACTTCATCGTACAACACTTCTAGTTCAAGACTAAACTAAAACAGAGTCATCATTTCACAATTCTCCAAGCATTAATCCATAACACAATATATATATATATATATATATCTCCATTAGTATGCTTCAACAAATCAATAGAGAGAAGAGATGGTTACCTTGAGGAGCTAAGGAGCTCAATCCAACCGTGAGGAAGACCAAGGCAGGGAGCTCACAATAACTCCAATAGAGCAGTCCCACAACCGAGTACCACACCAGAAAAACACAACAGAGAAAATGTATCAAAACCAAATAATTCACTTGACACACTTATCTTCCATCCTTCATTTTCAAGATAACTCAATCCATATAGACCATGAAAGAAACCTCCTTACCTGAAGCATTTAGGAGACCTGAGAGCAGCCAAAACCACCACCACTTCCAACTTCTAATATCACCTTCACGGTGGGCAGACTTCACAAAGTAACACTTCACTCAATTCCACAATTTCTTCACAGCAAAAGCATACTCTCAAACGTTCAAAGTTACCAAAGTACTGAAGTACCCAGGGCAACTTATCCCTTATAGATGTAGACTGAAGGAGAAGCTGGCAGGGAAGAGATAAGCTGAAGCTGCAGGCTAACAATTGTGCAAACCAACAAAGGGTGGTCCATTGAGACAACTCCACGTGGAAAGACTTCCTTATTGATGGGAGAGGCCCGGATGTCTGTAGGGAGGCTTGGAGAGAGAGAGTTTATGGATTTCTATAAGAAATTGGAGAAGACAGACGATTTTAAAAATGGGTTTCCCAGATTTTTTTGACTTTTCAGACGTTATTAGTCGTCCGCGCCAGATTTCGGACGAGTTCCAAGCGTCCGAAAACACACAAAATTGAATACAGATTCATTTTGACAACGCCCGCATCAAATTTCGGACGAGACGTAGGCGTCTGAAAACGCATAGAATTTGTATAGATTCATTGCGGACGCAAATTTCTTCGTCCGCAAGTCGTCTGAATTGTCCCAGATTTGTACAGATTCATTGCAGAAGCGAATCTCTTCGTCTGCTTCGTCCCCAAGTCGTCCGAATTGTCCCATATTTGTACAAGTTCAAAATGGACACGAGCCCTCTTCGTCCGCTTCGTATGCCATTGGTCCGAAACACACTTTACACATTTTCTCTTAAGTTTCAAACTTAGATTATTTTCCCAATATTGACCCTATAATTTCTAAGCATAATTTAATGCGTACGTCACGCAACATGACATAATTATCATCCAATAACTCCCATAAATTAAATCTAACAATTCCTTCCCCAGTAATACCCCGATAATTATTCAACTAATTCGTACACTCCCAACTCCTTTTCCAATTTATCTTTTTTAAACTTCGATATAAAAAGTCAGGATATTACACAAACGGCACGGTCAACAAAAACAGAACCAATGTCCACCCGGCACCCTAACGAACAACCAGAAAGTCCCACAGGTCAACAAAACACGTTGACGGAATACAGAACACAACACACTCAACTTGATCCACTTAGCAGTCGAGAAGATATAACCAAAGCCAACCCAACCATGGTCAACAAGCCAGAATAGTGGCTAGTCGAGACCACTTAACAGTCGTCGAGGCAAGGTGAAGGTCAACTGGAACCTCCCAGCCTTAACAAGGCTCAACAACAGTCAACTAGGACCATCTAGTGTCGATGAGACATGTTGATGGTCAACCGGGACCTGACAGCGGTCAATAAGACATGCCTGGAACCATCCAAGGCTCAATAGTCTAGGGGACTCATCTAAAGTCACTTGAGTATGACTTTAGTGGAAAGTCGACTCAAAAACGATAAACCAAATCGAGTCTAAAACCTTGTCAAATGACAAGAATTTCCATCAATGAGTCATAAGGAATAGATGGAAAGACCCTATGTCAAGTCTAAGAATCCAACTGACGAATAAACGGCTCATCCATGAGAAAACAAGGATGGAAATTCCCTTTTTGGTTGATCAGCGATCGACTAGTGTCACACCGGTCTATCGTTGTCCACCAATTTGAGCCTATTGGCCTATCGCTGATCAACGAGTGAAGCACCAATTGGCGATCGACCAGTGTCACCCACTAGTCGATTTAGAAATCAACCAGGCCCTCTTCCGATTGATGACCGATTGGCCAAGACCCCTCTCGATTGACCGCTGGTTGATCGGGAATTGCGGGAAACTGCAATTTTTCTACATTTTGCCTCGATTCTTGACTCCTAAAGACTAATAACGCTGTAGACTCTAATACAACTAATATAAACAAAACATTTTCCTCGGATTCGAGTTTTCAAGTTCGAATCCGAGGCCAAATGAAACCCTAACTTCAAATCGGGAAAACGAGGAGAAAAAATTACCTAAATGCAAATCGCCTTCACAATGGTTGCTCGTGCAAACTATAGGAACACGAAGCCGTCGTCGAAAGTCGGAACCGGTTCGATCCAGCTACTCCTTCCTTATCCCCTCCATTCGATCCAGCTCCTCCTTCCTTCTTCTTCTCACACACACACACACACGGTTCGATCCAACTCCTCCTTCCTTCTCTCCTCTCTCTCTCTCACTCATACACACACACACATTATATTAAAAATATTTTATACACACACATATTACATTATAAATATTTTATATATTTCATAAACCTAAATGTATTTTGGTTCGATTGAAATACCGACTCACACACACACATATTACATTAAAAATATTTTATACACACACACATATTATATTAAAAATATTTTATATATTTCTTAAACCAAAATGTATTTCCGATTTAAAATTCGATTGAAATACCGACTCGCTTATTATATGAAAAATATTTTATATATTTCTTAAACACAAATGTATTTCCGATTTAAAATTCGATTGAAATACCGACTCACTCAAAAACACCAACAGAAAATAACACCCACACACAACATATATATGTTATATTAAAAATATTTTATATATTTCTTAAACCCAAATGCATTTCCGATTTTAAGTTCGATTGAAATACTTACTCGCTCAAAAACACCAACCGAAAATAAATCTTTAGCCAAAATAATTTATACAAAACATTTTTGAAATTAAAAATACCGCTGGTAAATCCCAAATTTGACTATTTGACTGAAAACGCATACGTGGCCGCTAAACGACAAAACTAATCAACTTCAACATTTGGCCAAAAATTTTGCGAAAAATTTACACGTGGAATTTTTAAATCATTTAAAAAATCTCGAATTTTACATCTTAACCACCTTAAAAGAAATTTTGTCATGAAATTTAAAACATACCCAAAAGATACAAATTCTAGGAAACTCTCTACTCAGTGTGATGCCCAAAGCAAACGAACCAAGAGAAACTCCCCGAAAGAACACATTTGCCTACGTTTTGGGCTTCCATAAAGGCTAGAGCAAGGTGGCACCCAAGAACGAGTTTGAAACCGACACCGAAAGGAACTATCATGTAATGAGCAAAGTTCACGATCAGATGACAAACCAATGAGGTAAGGGAAATCCAAAATGATCTACAACGAAAGGACCCACATGACCTGACAGATTGCAAGTAAGGTCGTTCAACTAGCTACAATAGCTCACACAACATCGAACTGATGAAGAGTCTACGTAACACCGCAGACGTGACTTAACAAATTTTCTCAATCGAAAACAAGTATGAAACTTGAAGGAGAAAAGACATCGATTGCACCTAGGTTTAGAGTGTCCATCAAAATGCTCTTTACGACTGAGCAATACTCTAAACCGAGATCATAGCCACACAACACTCTTTAGCCCCATGATGTCCAAGCATAAAGTCCAACAAGAGAGAATTTGAGCTTTGTGAAATGCAAAAAACTCCTAACGGAAACATGAAATAGGACTTCACATCAAAACTGAAGAAAAGTCAAGTAACCTAACATCCAACGAAAACCAAATCTTGTGGACTCATGGGTAACCACTATGCTCTGACACGCTAGAATACTACTGAAACCAAGTGTCTGTCATACCAAAGCAGACTGGCTAATGCTATACCAGTCAGAAACTGTCAGATATTGTCCAAACACAATTGGCACTTAAACACAAAGTGCATCCGGACTACAACACGAACCCGACACACGTCATGTCCCACACAGACAACAGCGAGTTGAACAAGGAAAAGACCCCAATAAGGGCCTAACAGCCAACGGGGCTAAAAAATTCACTAATTATAGCGCAGCTCTAGACATCTACTGCTACCCAACACATAACTTCAGAGAATTTAGCCAAGACTCTAGACTAGACACTGCAAGTCTAGAATCCAAAACTGACATCCATAAAACAAATGAACCTTGGCCAAATCCAAGAGGTAAGACTAGAATGAGAGATGACCAACTCCCGAACATGAATCTACACCAGAACACTGGTGAATTAACAAACAACAGCTTGAAGACAACAATGCAAACCTTGAAGGCAATGGGGCACTAGTCAAACTGAAGGGTAAAACTGAAAATGCAAGGTGCCCAATTTTAGAACAAGAATGCGAAGTTGACAACAAGAGATGCTCTAGCGAAACAATGGCTGAAAACAGCAGAACAACAACCCAAGATTACAAGGACAAGTGACAAGGCCTATCAAACAGCCTGAGAAACCACTCTTCCAAAGAAAACACATTTGCCTAATCTCTTGTGATGTAGGCTAAAAAAGGCCAAAACATACGATATCACTTACCTCAAGTCTTTAGGTAGTTCATCACTTAGGATTCTTCTTACTTTCAAAAAGTAATAACATTCATCACCACACACATAAAAATGCACTTCATCAAACATGCGTACTAGGGCTTTATCCAAGTTTCTAAATTCTTCATTTATCATATCCAATCAACCGAGCTTAGACATCCATTTACATTCAGTAAGCAGTAATTAAATTACAAAGCTAAACCTAATTCAACAGGGCATATATAAGTTCTTAATGCCCAATAATCAGCAACCAAAATTTGCAGAACTGAACAATACATCCAAACTACTTTAGCTACACTATTTCCTTCATCACTTATCTTCTTCCTTAACACAACTACATAAATAATTCATAAGAAGACCCTTACAACAAATTCTAATACCTGGATTCCTCAAGAGAAAACAGAGAACACTTTAGGGTTCCTTGAAAATATTTTTTCTTGCCTTGAAGACCTTCACCTATTTCCTTCTTTTTCCTCTTCACTGACTTTCCTTCTTCTTCCCCAAATTACTTTTCTTTAATTTCCCCCCTTTTCCAGAAGCTGAAGCTCTCCTCTTTCTCTCGTGGCCTCACTTTTTCTTTCTCCTGGACTTGTCTCTCTTCACTCACGAATCTCACCTTTTCTCCTCACTATTTCTTCTGTGAAACCCGAGAATTTTCAAGAGTAAACTCTACGTGTGAATTTTTCGCGTTAATGTTTGGTCTTGACGTTGGAAAATTGACTCCAATTTTCGTGTAGTAGACACAAGTGAAATTTTGGTCAATAAATCAAATTAATGGAATTGAAAATTTATGAACAGAAAATTTGTTTAAGAAATGGAATTAGAGATATAAGTATTGTTGGGTGATATTCAGAATAAATTGGGATCAAAATCAGAATTTGGATTTAGGTTATATGATTTATATATAAAGTTAAAGTATAAGAAAAATAAATGAAATAAAAAGATTGAGATAGGAAGAAAGAAAAAAAGGATTAAAATAAGGAAAAAAAAACAAATAAAGGTGCGTGGCATATTGAAGGAAAGGAGAAAATGATTAAATAATAAGGAAATGGAATTTTAAAAGAAGAGAATAAAGAGAGAGAGAAGCAGGGGTGAGATCGGCAAATGAAATAAAACAAAGGGGAATAGGGTTCCCCTCTCCTGCTTCCCACTTCCTTCAGCCGACGCAGACAGGGAACTCCGCGGGAGGGACGAGCTTCAGCGACGAGCGACGATCGGCGAGCCTTGAACGAACCGGTGAACTCGACGTCCGACCAGCGAGTTGCGTGCAGAGGCGTCCGACGAACTCTCGAACTGAGGACGGCGGCGACGGTCGCTCGCGGGAGAACGACACCGCGACTGAAAATGGCGAACCGGTGAGCAGCGACTTCGGCCGAGAGCTGACGGTCGATTTTCCGAGCAGGTGACGTTGGCCGGGTGCAAAACCGACATTCCTCGGTTCGTCCGGCGAATTGGAGGTCTCAGATCAGCGACGCCAGCTCCGAGGCTAAGCCGTTTCCCGATTCCGGCGAGCAAACCGGCGCAATTCTGCTCGGTTCAGTGGGTGAGGCTTTTGATTCGAGTTCTATTCCGATGTTAGGTTTGGATTGTAATGCCGGTGGTTAATCTATTTTGTGGGTTTACAGTGGACGAATCAAAGGATTCCGGGAAACAACCTCCGGCGACGACAGCTTCCGAAATCGAGACTATATTTCGAGCGTTCCGGCCAGCAAAATAGAACACTCGGTTCTGTTTGTTTCTGTTGGGTGAGCAGTTTCCCTTTGAGCTTTAGATTTAATAATTGATTCAGAATTTGATGTTGTATTTGGTTGTTGAAAGTTTTGGTTGGATAGCTATGGACATAAGGATTGATGCTGGGTTCTGTATTCAATATGACTACTTTGTTTTGGTTTTGTTGAGGATATATGTTAGGTTGATGGTTTTACTTGAGATTAAAGATTGTAGTAAATGGATGAACGGACAATAGTGTTAAAAGGTTGAAGTTGGGTTTTGATTGGAGTTTTGCCTTGGGTGATAACTTTAGGAAGTTTTGTTATGTTAATTTTCTTGTTCCCTATTTTGTTGGAATTATAAAGGTTTGGATTTTGGGTTCAATTGTTGCTTGAATGGAGAAGTTAATGAATTGTTCATCGTGGAATGTGATACAATTTTTATTGCCAAATTGTTGCGTTGTAGTTTATAAAAGTATGAATGCGAGTTCAGGACGCTATTAAATATGGGAGATGGGTCTGTTGATGAAATGATAGATGAGTTGGAGTCCTGCTTTGGTTATTAAGGATAAACGTAAGTTTAGACTTGGTACAAGATTACTTCACTTAATCTTCAGAGTTGAAGGATTTGATTGGGGATTATTAGATAAATTACTTATACATTGGTTGGGCTCCTACCCTGATATAGGACCCTTCTACTCATTGTTTTTGGCATGTTGATTTCAATTATTGTGTTTGACATATTTTTAGGCTTTGACGAGTTCGAGGACTTCGAGCCGATACTTGAGGTTACTGCTCCTTCGGACAAGAGGAGAGATCGTCGTCGAGGTAGGGGTTTTATACTTAGTTGCTTGCATCGCATTGCATTGTTTTCAAAATAAAACCCTATTTTGTGGATTACCACACATGAAAAACCTGACGGGGACTGTTCGACAGCACGTCAGCTTTTATATTATATATGTACGAAAGTTTTACACGTTTACTTTCGTGCATTAGATTTCATGTTTTTATGTGATGATTATAACCTGTATGGGATGAATCCTCCTGACACTTTGCACGGTCTCGGCGTCAAGGTATCAAGGGGACATCCCCGATACATCTCCTACTACGTGGAGATGTTTTGTTTGCGCGCTGTGTGAAAATAGGAGACATTGGGAAGGTGATGACGCTTCCGTGGGTTGCAAATCCCTAAACTTGATCAGGGTATTATATTTTATCTGTACATATTACGGGCGTGTCGTAGCGGAATTTGCACGACAACCTGGGTGACGAGTCGGGTCTACAGACCGTCGTCATTTTTCTTTTCTCATTCCTCTAGGCTCATGAGGTGCTGCTCGGAAACGGTCGCCGCCTTTCTGTGCGTTTGTTCGGGGGAGTCCTTACGTGACCCTCCTTTTTTACGGAACACAATTTCGTAACAAAACACGACGATAGTATTTTAACAAATAGTTGTCCATGTATACAACCATGTTTTCTTAAATCTCGTCGGAGGCCTTTGGGTCTGATTTCCTTGAGACGAAAATGATTTCAATGTTTTATTAAAATGTGCATGATTCCCCGAAACTCATGGTTTAAAAAAAAAAAGGTAAAATAAGTTTTACACATGCATAGTATTTAGTATAAATTCTATACTGAGCTAGTCACTCACCCTACGACTCCCACCACCCCAGGTAGAGAGAAGATTAAGTAAGCTTGAGCGGGAATCAGATTGGAGATCTTGTTTACATTAGTTCTTCGTTAACTAGTTAAACTCTTATCCATCGGTAAGCGTAACAATAGATGACTAATTATTTTTAATTTGGATGACTGTAAAAATATTTAACTTGGTTGTTGGATTTTCTAGTTTGTATGCACAGTATCATTTGGACTTTAAAGTTTATCATTTCTGCAACATTAATTATTCTCGCAGTCACTAAATGGACCGTGGCACATCACAAGTGGGTCGCGGCTGGGTATTTATAAAAGTCTTCCGCAATTATTTAACAAGCCTTGGGCTGGGCGACCGGGTCTTCTACAAAGACTGGGTCGTTTGGCCTGGCATTTCTATTCGGCCCCCCTCTGGGTCGTGACATCTTCTCTCCAGACTCTCCTTTCTTTTGTCCTTCTGAAGCTCTCTTTTCTCTTGGACTTCTCCCTTTCTCACCGCATCTCCGCATGTTTCTCTCATGCTTTCTCTCTTTTATACAGCAAATTCCTCATCTGCTAACAAAGCAAGTCATGGCACTTGGCAAGGCATCCACATGGATCTCACCTAGATCTCACCTATTTCTCTTCCAATCATAATACAACATCGCAGCACATTTTTGGCGACATTTCAAATTACTGGTCGATCAAACCCTTCAGGTGATCGACAACAAAATAGCATAAAATGACTATGTATACTTTTCCTTGAAACATCGGTCGATCACCTTCTTCCTGTGATCAACCGCAACCAAAAACTTTGTAACCTGTAATGACCGAGACCGACCGCTTTTCCATTCTGATTGACCGCAATCTCATTATTTCACAATTCTTAAGAAAACCCGATCGATCTCTAACTTACACACGATCAACAACTCAACACCATATTTTGAATCTGCAATATTTTGCAATGAATATGATCGACCACACACTCTTTTAACTCACTAAAAACATATAACTTCTTCACTTCTAGCAACCAAAACTACAAACCACACCTTAACACTAATATCATTCCATAAATACCTAAATTATCACTACTCTATGAATCATAATCACAATATTCCCACATTAACCCCAAATATCACAATTTCAATCTATTTAATTCTCATTACTTCTAAACACATTCCAACAACTTAGATAATAAAACTCGGGGTATTATAGAAGTACAACCCATGTTCCTAGTCAATCGACAACATGGATCCTAGCCCAATGATAACACCACTCAACTGACCAACAGAAATCGCCACTTAGCTTCAATCCAACGACCACTTGCCACTCCCAAGAAGGAAGCGACTACCATGATGTGGAACTCAGAGGGAAGAAAACGACGTTCCACTACTCAATGAAGCAAGAGACCTTACCAAATGAGGGCCAACAATAGCTCTCATTCCAAGAGAGATCTTGAAAGGATTCAAAACACACTATCCTATCGAAGGAACAATTTGAACAAAGAAAACAAACATTGACAGGAAAGAATTGAGATCCATGAACACCAGAAGGATCTCCACATGAAAAACAACGGTGTTGAGCATCAACTAGTTTCCACAGCTCATTGATGCACTTAACACAAGGAAATAACAACGGAGGTGGAACACGGTCTACCCGAACTAAATGGTCTCCCTGAACAGATCAGTAAGGTGCAAGATTGAACCACTATGATCCCCACATACCAAGACACAGAAATTCTACGATACGACGAGATAGCCAAAGGAAATAGTTTCAAGACAAACGATTCAGACTACGTCTAACCAGAACATCACTGTTCCATCTGTCAGACTTCCTGTACCAGACAAACGCGATGCTCAAAAGAGATGAGCGCGTGACCCACGCGACAGCATCGCCCATACAAAAGTGGATTTGAAGCACACTGTCTTATTAGAGGAACGATTCATAATGTGAAAAAATGACATGGACCGAAATGAGAAGAAACTTAAAGCATCGGAAAGCTCTTTACACGAAAAGCTTTAGGGTCAAGTATCCACGGGTTTCTCACAAACCACCGATACAATCGATACTAGAGGTGAAACAACGAAAATGACATAAGGCAATCATTGAAATCGAATGATCTTCCAATAGAATGATTGGGTACAAGGATCGAAACACTAAGATCTTCTGACATATCAAAGGGGTAAGAACCTTAAGGCAAGACCAAACTACGAGAACGATTCGAAAGTGAAGGTTTGGATTCTGACTAACCAGAAACATTGTTGTCTTATTAGTCAGACTCCAACTTATAGAGCAGATGTGATAGTCATAGGAAGCGAATGCATGACCATCATGACAACGCGACTCATTTCAAAGTGAAGTCAAACTAAGCCTTGGTCAAGGAAGCCTCCGCTATAGTGTCTAGAAAACTCATTCGAACGACTACAGTTCCTAGACCAAATATTTTTAACAACCTACGTAGAGGTCTACACTAATGTGGGAACAGACATGAATAAGGCCCATTCAAAGACTTTAACCAAGAGTCTCTAAACCACAAGAACGGAAATGACACACAACCGATCCATAGTACATGAACTGAAGTCCTAACCTAGACTAACGAGTTCCAACCAAACAAGACAAGTTCAAAAAACCCAGAAGGAATCGAGACAGAAACAACATCCAAAGGCAAAAGATTTAAACTTAAATCCACACAGGCCCATACGAAGAGATAGACAAAAAGGACAGAGAATCCATACTTTAGATATGAATTCCGAAGCATACAGGCCCATACACAAGAAAGAACTCAAACATGTTCACAACTTGAAATCTAGAAGATTTTCTTCTAACGATCCACGGAACATACCCAATGCTCATACGGATTGAAAAACGCAGGTCATCATCTAGCAAATGACCCCAAGATGCCTTTCTTGCAGCATCTTGACTCATTTAAAGCTTGACTAGGTGTTAGAAAATTCCATACACAGTAGACACAACTAAAACATTATACTATCAATTTCTCAAGTGATCACTCCTAGGAAAAGTGGAACCTTGTGCTTTGATAGCATAAAATTCTATCATAACCTAGAGGTGGCCTTAACAGAACCACCGGGTCAGGCGACTCGATCTTCATAGAGAATGTGGTTACCTAGTCTAAAGCGTGAAAGAAGCAGATGTTTTAAAGGAAAATTAAGCCCAAACCCAAATCACTTGGGTTGGGATACACATAGTGATCAACTAGAGACATGATAGTATAAATAAAGAAACCTACTGTACATGAATTAAATCAAACAACACCAAAACTACAAGCCCCAAATGTACCCAATACGAAGGGATTGAACTGACGAACATCCACCCACGGAAAGATCGATTCACCCACTAGAGGGGTACCGACAACGCTCCATGAAAACACGTTTAAATCCCATGCATTGAGCCTACACCTGAACTTGGAAAAAAAATAATAGTCTAATGGGTGAGTGACAAACTCAGTAAGAAAGTTGATACTAAATGCAATGCATGCTAAAAAGTATTTTTCTCATCTCCTTTGAAAACCACTTTTCATGTTTCTTATTTACCGTACATGGATTTAAATCATTAAAACATTTTTATCATTTTATTAAACTAACCCATGGCCCTCGATGTAGCTGCATCAAAATCCATTGTATACATAGACAACTATATCGCAAAATATGCCAACATCATTTTTCGCTAGAAAACGTCATCAGTGAAAATGAATGGTCAAACAAGGACCCATCCAACACTTATCAGAGAATCGATGGCTATCCGTCGATAGCAACACCACATGAGGCAGAGGAAAACAACTGACAAAAATTCAAAGATCCAACAAATCACTTGGATGTGTTGACGAGCCGTATCTTAGCACCAATACAATCTGTATAATTGAAGTAACGGATAAGGTTACTCGCAACAGATTGCTTCCTAACTAAAACACCTATAGGTTCCAAATTGACGAAGGTTGCTGACGAGCAGAGCTACGAGCTATCACGCTACCCGTCAAATGGAAAGGTACTAGGATAGGCCAATCACAGTGATCGACAACCTTCAATCTGTGTGACTAAATAACTTGGTAAGGTTCTGGGGCGCGAAACCTAAGAACGTGTCATCACCGGACCATCTCCATTTCAACTTCTAGGGCTCGAAAATCGAAGACATGTCACCAATATCCTACCACCCTTTCGCACATACAAACAACCAATCTTCTCACAGTAGAGGATTGCACGGGATAGCCTCATGATGTTTTATCGCTAGAGTGCCTAAAGCATCAAGATGATTTCTCCTCCCAACATATGTGCACAATTATCAAACCATCACATGTGCACAAAATAGTAAACAATATACCATGTACGATAAAGTAAACGTGGGAAAACATACCTATACATAAAAACAGGCATGCTATCGAAACAATCCTCGTCCAGTTTTCAAGATGTGGTATCCCACAAAATATCGGTCTTATAAACATGATGCAATGTAGTGCAGAAAGTATAAAGATCCCTACCTCATTGACGACCATGACACACTTACCGACTAGCAAGCTCCACAAGCTATCGGAAGGAAGGTTGTACCACTGACATCTCCAGAACTAATATGATGTCAACATCCCAACACACATACAAAGGATAAGAAAGAAGTGTCAATCTAGACTCGAGATTCAAGATGGTCTCTAGGGACAACCACTTGTCCGAAATCGGAAAGCAAATCTAGGAGTACAACAAGGATCCTAAAACCGTAAACCAACCCCAACCAAATGGGTCAACACAAGACCTCCTAGCGCAAACGAGGAACGATAGGTTCCCTACACCCCAAGCTGAGAATCAACACGAGGAAGAATAAGGAGTTGATGTCGAAGCCGAATGGAGTTCACTAAACCAAACTACGAGAAACAAACGGTTTAGTCGACAAAAAAAAAAACCAAGGTTGACTCGGCACCCTAAGGGACAACCAGAAAGTCCAACCAATTGACAAGACACGTTGACGGAAGACAGAACACAACATACTCGACTTGATCCATTTAGCAGTTGAGAAGACATAACCGAAGCTATTTGAACCCAACCATGGTCGACAAGGCATCACAGTGGCCAACTAAGACCAGTTAATATTCATCGACGTCAAGCAAAGGTCAACCACTACCTCGCAGCCTCAACCAGACTCAACAATAGTCAACGAGGACCATCTAGTGTCGATGAGACACGTCGTCGGTGAACCAGGTTCTCACAATGGTCGATATGACACTCCCGCAACCATCTAAGACTCAATAGTTGAGAAGACTCATCTAAAGTTACTGTTGTATGACTTTAGTGGAAAGCCGACTCAAAAACCATAAACTAAACTAAGTCTGAAACCTTGTCAAAGGATAAGAAAAACTTACCAAAACGCAAACTAGCTTCACAAAGATTGCTCGCGCGAATGACGGGAACACAAAGCCATCTCAGAAGTCGGAACCAATCTGATCCAGCTCTTCCTTCCCTCTCCCCTCTATTTCCTCTCAATCGCTGGCCGTGAAGAAGAAGAAGAATTCTTCTTCTTCTTCTTCACACACACACACACACACACACATATATATATATATTAAAAATATCTTATATATTACTTAAATTCAAATGAATGTCCAATTTAAAATTCAATTCAAATCCCGGCTCGCTCAAAATACCAACTGAGAATAAATCTATAGCCAAAATAATTTATCCAAAACATTTCTGCAATTAAAAATACCGCTCGAAAAACCCAAATTTGACTGAAAACGCACATGTGGCCGGTCGTTAAGTCAGAAAACAGGTTAACTTCAACATTTGACCAAAAATTTTGCAAAAAATTTTGCAAAAAATTTAAACGTAGAGTTTTAAAATCATTTAAAAAATCTGAAATTTTACAAAAATAAATCTTTACCTCAACCAAGCCTATCAAAGGCAAAACCCAAGTACCTAAAAATACAAGGATTTCTAAATATCATGTCAAGCTTTAAAACCTATCATTATATATATATATATATGTATATATGTATAGAATGTTTTTCTAAACCTTTAAATGTTTGTTGGAACCCATAACTAGATTAGAAACCAACTCTAGGATCTTACAAAACAATACTATGAACAATCGGCTCAAAAGTATGTCCCCGTCAACCTAGAAGTTGTTCGATCGCTGAAAGAAGATCGAAAAAATTATTGCACATGCTGGTCCAGGCGCCCTTACCGAAATGAGCATGCCTAATCATTCATGTTTGGATGTTCGAACTAATGGTTCAGACGCCCAACTCGACTTACTGATCGATCGGTCGCCCAATCATACTCTTAGAATGTTTGTTGCGTCAAGAAACCATATAAGAACTTCAAAAAACTTTGACTTTCATATGATCTTTTGACAATAAAGCTTGAAATTGATTCTAAATATCTTATATATTGTTTTCGTGCAAAGGTCTTAAAATATAATTCATCAGTTGGATTCCAAAACCAGGAATTATGAGATTTTGCTCTAAAAACCTAAACTTTAAGAAAACTCTGAGATACCAAATAATTTCTAACTTTCCTCCTGTAGATTTCTCACAACTTCCCACAAATCAAAAACTCTAGAATTTTGCTGAACTGATTTTCACTTCAAACTCTAAATTTCCAAATCAATAATCTCAATCACAGCAAGAACAATACGTAGAGAATTAATCGACTTTCCACTTACAGGTGACCGTTCATGAAAGGATCAAAAACCCTTATGAGAAATCACCCTCTTGACGCTTGATCTCTCTCTTAGACGATTGCGAACACGTTCACAAGATGAAAAAGTAAGAGAAATGTTAAATGTATTTAAAAGCATTCCCTTAGGCTGCTTGCACAACCCCAAAAATATAGACTAGTCTATCCCAATCAGCTTATATTGGGCCTCGAAAACTTACCCGATTAAATGTTAGATTTTACACTCTTGTCATTTATTTAGTAGTGTAAGTGATATATTACACTCAACCAAAGTTACAATTAAATCAAAACATCGAAGTTAGGCTTCATCATAAACCAATAATGGAAATCTTGAATGTAATTTTAAAGTCAAAAACTTGAATCATAATGTTCCACATTGAATCACAGAAAAGACCAAAAGAAAAACATGGAAAAGAACAGCCTACGAAAGTGAGTATGAAATGCAATGTTCTGTTCCCTCTTTCATGGTTCTCCATTTGTTGAAGTATTGGTTTTTCTCTCCACACTCTCAATTTGTACTCTCTGCAATCTGCAAGGTTATGTGTGTGATTGTGTTTTTAAAACCCTAAGGATGGTATTTGTAAGTGTACCAATGGCTCATGGCTAATTTAAAATTGAGAGTCTTGCTTTACTAGTGGGTACTGCAACACTGCCTCGTGAGGTGGTGATGCTCATCTAAAATTCCTACTCGCCTGAAAGGATGTTTGTTGTAATGCCACTTTGATTTTAAATAAGCGCTTCACCATGCTCTTTTGGGTGTCAGGGTGGCTTTGTTTCTTTTTCTTCCTTTCGATATTAAAGTTAATCTAATGCTTCTAATGTGCAAGATAAAACTAAAATTATTTGATATAATTTAACAATTATATGATTGACTCATATATTTAATAATATTTGTATATTGGTTATAATGAAATCAAACCAATAAAGTGATCAAATACAATTTAAAGTTATTGGGATTCAAACATCTAATAACATATTAAACTTTAATGTACAGATGCTAATTATCTAGATTTTAATTTGATGACGAGTGAAATTAAATCCTGACTCATAGCCTATATATTTAGGCTTATAGTCTCTATGTCAAATAGTCACTCACTTGAAAGATAAGAGCCACAGAATCCAAACTCAATGATAAGTTTAGAAGCATAAACTAAGAGAATTTTATACATTAATTCATGTTTCACATCAAGATTGTCTTGCTGATTAAAAATTCCAATTTTGAGCATATAAAGATTAAAGTCTACGAACTTAGTTCAACAAGTGATTGTTGACTTGTCGGCTCTTGTGAGCTGGCAAGGGGCCCACAGGGTTTTATAACCCTAAAGCGAGAGAAGAAAAATTTTAAGGCAGCACAGAACAGAGAGAAGATAGAAAACGCAGCAGGAGGAGCAGGTTCGAATTTTTCACCTGCAGCCTCGGATTTTCTCCATTTGCCGCCGCGTCAACCGTTGGATCGACCTGAAAATTGGACAGCGTGTTCGTGACGTTCTGGGCAACATTCTGAACGGTGGAGATCGTGTTTTGAGTACTGTAAGTCCGTCTCGCAAGTTATACACGAACAAGAGAAATTGGATTCTCTTGTCCGTTTTTGTTCCTCTCTTAATTCCATCTTGATAGGTGATGATAGTGCTGTATTGAGACATAGTTGTACCCATTATTATTGTTGATAGTGGAAGTTTTAAGCGGCCGAATTGGTCCTGTGGTTTTTACCCGTTTTGGGGTTTTCCACGCTAAAATTGGTGTGCATCGTGTGATTGTTTTGCGTTGTTTGTCACTTGACTATTATTGCATTTGCGACATTTATTTGTGATTCGAATTAGGTACGAAAGATTGGAAAAACTATATTTCGCATATTTGATTTAGGTGGTTTTTCTCGACAGTGATATCATACCCTCCTTGTATTAAATCTTTAGGATCTAATTTACAAATTTGTTCTTTTCAACCTATGAATTTCTTTGGATTATTGCATGATTTGGCTACAAAGTCTGGACTTTGGGATTCGATATTTAAGGTTATAATATTTAACTTTTATGGTAAATTTGCACGTATAAAATAAAAGATGAAACATTTATCTTTATCTTTTATGTCATTAAGAAAATGGGAAAAAACAATTGTCAATGAAATGTTGTTTTTCGTGGTCCTAATTGAAAACTTGAGAATTTGATAGAGATAACTCTTTTATTTGATTTGATCCTATACAAACCCAAATTTTCACTTAACTCTCTTTTCCCTCTTCAACCCCTATAGACTCTCTGCCTCAACTTAACTCCAACTCCTGAATGATGGTTCACTTAATCTATAAAGATTTGACAAATAATCTTAAATTTAGTATGTCTCGCTATCGATTTGTTGTATTTTTTATGTTATTTGACATACAATAATTTTTGTTTATACATCTACTCCACCCCTGGGCAGCAGATTTATCCCGGATGTAGTAGTAGCTAACTCTTCGCTCAATCATGAGATTCCAATTGGAGCAAGGCAAGGCCTTTGCTGACGCCAAGATTCGAAAGCTCTTGGAATCGACTTGCATCAATTAACATGGGTGGAATGATCAATCAATTCCAAGACTTCCACTTGACACATATCCTAATCATCGAGCCTCGAGCTTGTGGTCCCCTCTTATTAGTGTGCATTCAATTGGATGAATTTGTCAAGTCATGGTCAATGCACCAAGTCGACGAATCAATCAAACTGAAATAACTGTGAAGACGAGTCATGCGAGGATTAATCAAGCACTGCTAAATATTCATCCACCTTTATAATATTGCTACCAACTAGCTGAGCCTTCCATGGAACCTTAGAGCCTAAGAGAAGGGACCATTGAGGGCAAGGACTATGAAGGATCTCAAACGTAGGCAGGCTTTTTAAACTCATTTTGATTTACTATTACTATTATGATTATCACTATTCTAGTCTATTACACTAGTAGAAGAAGAACTAGGAGGGCTGGGAACAATTAAAGAAAGAAAGAGGCAGGTGGTTCCTTTTTCCCAACAGGTGAAAAACAATCAAAGTTGTATCCATTGAAAACCCACCACCCTTAACCTTACGTGCCTAAATCTATGCTTCGTTTCTCACATCACAACCAATACCTCAAAGCAATGAATGCGTTCAAAATAACACCATAACACAAGAAAAAGTTTGTGCGCCTTAATACGGGGTGGTACGTACGGCTTAGAGCAAAGGCATTCACAGGTTTCATGTCGGAGTTTTATCTAGGAAGTGATAATTGAAAAAGGCAAGTATTTTGAGGTTTAGAACAGCAAATGGGAAGGCTTTTTCTCGTCACACACTCTTATGTATATCCTTACCAAATCCTAGTGTTGGCTACCATCTGAAAAACTATTGTTGCTAAACTCATATTCAAATTCTTTTGTAGGACTCTGGTTCCATCACCGGTAAAAATTGTAGGTCGATACAGATATACTCAAAGATGGACTTAATGGGTAGTAGCCTCCCACAAAGATGACTTTGTGGTAGACTTCTATTATGCTTGTTAGAAGGTTTGTCTAAAGCGGAGATGTCCTATTAATAGGGACTTCCCCCGATTAACTAAAATACAACAATCAGGACCAACTTTGATTCAAAAGAAAGGTGGAAGGCTTGGCCAATGAAAGAAACGATATTCGACTAGATCTATAAGCTTATGGGCAAAACTATGCATTAAACCTACCCTTATCCAACTTATATATTATAGTTTCGAATAGCCATGTCTTAAAAGTTCTTCTTAAGCTAAAGTCCACTACTGTTATTGTAAACCGAAACACAAAGTCACTTATCATTTAGAGATTTGACATTCTAGCAATAAAGAGCTCATCTGTCAGTCAGTTAATATTGGATAGTCAACTAGCACACATGGTAACCAAAATATCAAACATAAGAATAGAGGTTCAAGAGAAGTTGAAGGTAGCTTTTAGCCGTTCAACCACTAAAGTGGGCAAAGCATAGTTTTGTCCATCCCTCTCATTTTCATCGTTGGATAGAGTGATCAGTGTGTGCAACACCAAGGGAGACCAAAGTAGCAAGAACAAAGAAGAGGGCATCTTATTTATTCTTCTTCACAAAAAAGTCCATTCACATGGTGTAATATCTCGAAATTTCTTCATATGATTATGTTTAATTGGAGTTTAAAAATGAAGGTTCAAAGATATGGATTAGTTGATATTGAGAATGGATTGATGAAAACATTGATGGATTATAAGGATGGAAGCATTTAAAATAGAAATGTCATTTTGGACAAGGTGTGGTCATCCACAAGTGTAAAAGTGGGTTTGGAGTAAGCGTCCGGTCTAGTGTATTTTTGGAAAAATATGTAACCATGGACTTCTGCATTGGGGGTGGACGTCCGCATGTGTAACATGCTTTTGAACCGAACGTCTTGAAGACAAAAACACAGCCTGGTCTAGACAACTGGACTGTGAATAGGAAAAAGGAGGGGGGGGAGAGTCTCTTGGGTAGATTTACGATCGACCGGATGTGGAGTTGCAGTCGATTCGATTTGTGAAAAATTAGAATTTGTTAGGCTTGGGTTGATTTGCAATCTACCAGACGTTGAGGGGCGGTAGACCGAGAATGTGAAAAGTCACCTAACTTTAGATGTCATGTCATGATTTTAAAAGAGGAAAGGAATTGATTACTCAGTATTTCTTTGCTGAAGGAGTGCCACTACCAGCTTGGATGGCTGAGGAGGGAGAAAGAGGATGATGTCTTTTGAATTAAGATATAACTTATGAAAAAAAAGAGTGGAAGAAGAGAAGAAATCCGTGGAGTGAGAGAGAGAAAAAAGAGAAAAGGGTGAGAGAAGAAAGAGAACATGAGGGTGGAGAAGAAGAAGAATAAGAGGAGGCTTTAGCTTGAAAGGAGAAGCATTTGGAGAAGAAGAAATCCTATGAAGTTTATTATCTCTCCACTTCTTCAAGGAATTTAAGGGTAAGAAATGATTGTATGTTGTTTGCCTCTTTGGCTGCATCACAAGAGTTAGGTTGTGGTTTTTGAGGACATGTTGTGTTAGAAGTTAGGCTCTTTATGTGATGGTTGCTTTGAATTGAGAATATGTTGATGATATGCACATTGATTAGATGTAAGGCTTTGTACATGATAATGTTTGTTTGAGAATTTGTTATTTGAATTGAATGATAATTGTTGTGCATAGTTATGCTATTGGTGACAGACATCATATATAGAATATTTTATGACTTGAGAATAGGTTGAGTTGATAATATGTTTGTTCATGTGGAGGATATGTTACGCCATATGTTGATGAATGCATACATGTTTATGCACTATGAATTCAAGAAAATTAAGAAAATGTTTTTATTACACATGTTTTGCATATGAAAAGGAAAATGAAAATGAAAGTAAGTAAAGAAGGGGGTGAGATGGCTAATGTTCACCACTCAATCCTAGATGATAAGGGTTATTGTAACAACCCGATCCTAACTTTTTCCAATAAACGATGTAATCAAACTTTGGGAGTGAAGTTGGCATGATATATATATGTGTACATCGTTTCTATACTCGTTAAGTTGTAACGTATACCTTCGTGGAAATTTAATTCGGACATAAACTTAGAAAAAAATGCAAAAGAAATGGAATTGTGAACTATTAGGACATTGCGGACGCGATGTGTCGTCCGTGACACACCTAGAATGTCGCAAGACTTTAGGGATGAGTCGAGACGCAGTTTGGCATCCTAACCTACTGTGCTGAGGAGTTTTGGACGCCGACTGCAGACGATACGGACGTGAGGCACGGCGTCCGCATCGAATTTGTTCTAAACCAGGACAGTTCCGGACGACTGCGGACGTGGAGGCGAATCGTCCGATTTGAATCTGTCCAATTCTTGGACACTTTCGTACCCTACATGCGGACGATGCACAACATCCGAACATGGATTGCGGACGGTACGAACAAAGGTGGGGACGCCATTTTCCGTCCGAAGCCTTATTTTTAGCCTATGGATTTTGGTCTTGCGGACGCTTGCGGATGGGTGTAAGGCGTCCGCATCAGTCTGAATCGCAGCAGATCAGCGACCGAGCTGATTTAAAAACAGAACAAAAAAGACTCCAACCAATGGGAACACGACTCCATGACACGAAATCGCATGTCTCAGATGACCAACAGTGATTTGCTTACTGTCAATACCTGCTGGAGGTACAGATGCTCTCTAAGGCAGCTTTCCCTCCCGCCTATTTACTTCCCACCTGCATTTTCTGGGTAGTTAGTCTTCTCTGGTTTTGAGTGTTGCGGAAGGACCTGTTGCTCGAGAGCAAAGGGAGTGGGAAGGGCTGCTGCTGGGAGGTTCAATCATCAAGGGAAGAGGTAAGGATTTGGGTAGTTGTTGTCTTGAGGAAGCCCTACCCACAAGTATGTTGTGTTGATGTGATTCTTAACTCTGTAATCTATTTCTGCCACCTTGTGTTTGTCATGTTTTACTGAACGGTTTGGTTGTTCTTAAGCCAGATTGTTCATTGTCCTTGAATGCCTGTTAGTTCACAAGAGATTGATAGTACGTAGGTGTTAAGTTTGAGTTTCTTCTGCTGTGATATTCTTACTTGTTCTGCTGTCATATTTCGCCACTGATTTACATTCTCTAGATGTTTCTCTAGATGTTGTACTAAATGATGACAAGATTTTAGGATAGAAAAATGAGTCCGTGAAGAAATGAGGGCGGTCAAGGGAGGATGAGATAAATTCTCTGTACATCTTGAATGTGGTTATTTTTCTATCACTTCTTATATATATATATATATCATATATATCCTTGCTGTGATTTTGTTTACTACAACTATATTGAATTCATGTGATTTAAATTTGAAGCATCGTTAATATCCGTGTAGCACCCTATTGTTACGAAACCTGATCTGTAGACTCGTTTCCCATACAATACTCTTATGCTTTAAATACATTTTGTGGTTCAGTTTGTGGTATTATGCTGTAGTTACACTTGTTGCATAAAAGCATGCTTAAATGATGGACCCTAAAGGTATGCTAAGAGATTTGTTTCTGTATTGCACGTAATCATCCGCAACTGTTTATAGTTTTGGATAAGCGGGTTTCAACTGTTCTGATTTATGACTTCGCTGCTACAGATATCTGATTTAAGATGCATGTTTTACTGTTCGGTTGCTAATAGTACGCTGCTGTATTTTCATTATTTAAAAGCATGTATTCATTGTTTTATCTTGCCATATACGCTGCTGTATTTTCATCATTTACGAGCATGTATTCGTCATTTTATCTTGCCGTATACGGTGCTGTATTTTCATTATTTAAGAGTATGTATTTGTTGTTTCGTCTTGATGTACACGCTGCTGTATTTTCATTATTTAAGAGCATGTATTCGTTGTTTTGTCTTGCCATATACGCTGTTGTATTTTCATTATTTAATAGCATGTATTCGTTGTTTTGTCTTGCTGTACACGCTACTGTATTTTCATTATTTAAGACCATGTATTCGTTGTTTTATTTTGCCGTATACGCTGCTGTGTTTTCATTATTTAAGAGCATGTATTCGTTGTTTTATCTTGCCGTATACGCTGCTGTATTTTCATTATTTAAGAGCATGTATTCGATGTTTTATCTTGCCGTATACGCTGCTGTATTTTCATTATTTAAGAGCATGTATTCGATGTTTTATCTTGCCGTATATGCTGCTGTATTTTCATCATTTAAGAGCATGTATTAGTCGTTTTATCTTGCCGTATACGCTGCTGTATTTTCATCATTTAAGAGCATGTATTTGTCGTTTTATCTTGCCGTATACGCTGCTGTATTTTCATTATTTAAGAGTATGTATTCGTTGTTTCGTCTTGCTGTACACACTACTGTATTTTCATTATTTAAGAGCATGTATTTGTTGTTTTGTCTTGCCATATACGCTGTTGTATTTTCATTATTTAAGAGCCTGTATTCGTTGTTTCGTCTTGCTGTACACGTTGCTGTATTTTCATTATTTAAGAGCATGTATTCGTTGTTTTATCTTGTCGTATACGCTGTTGTATTTTCATTATTTAAGAGCATGTATTCGTTGTTTTATCTTATCGTATATGCTGCTGTATTTTCATCATTTAAGAGCATGTAATCGTCGTTTTATCTTTCTGTATACGCTACTATATTTTCATTATCTAAGAGCATGTGTTCGTCATTGTATTACAGCCTAGAAGCATCCCCATTACTCCACCTCGCCATTAGGAATGTTGTCATACTACTTGCCATTTATCTTGAAGATTTTTACTGCTGTTTACTTTCCCTTTAAGAAGCACATTTCTGTTGTTTTTATTTTGTTGCAAAAATTAATGCTCGTACGCCGTTCAATCTTGTTTAATAACATGACTTCATTGGTAACATGATTTCGTTTGCTTCGTTTAATAGTGTGATTTATTGATAGTTCATTAGTCCTATTGTTTTTTTTCTAGCAATCTTTAAATTGTACATTGTGTTCGTTATTTCATTGTGATTTCCCTTCTCATTGTTCAATGATATCTCTATGTATGTGTTATATGTGCTCATAGTAGTCTCCCCTAGTTTTGTTCATGATATCCCTATTTGTGTTACATGTGCTAGGCGCAATAAGAGAGTCCACATACATTCACTATAATAGAAACAATTAGGGGATACCATCTTGGGATGGTACCCATACGCCTTGAGTGAGGAAAAAGACGAAAAGGAAACGAAGAAGAACAAAGGGAATTAGGGAATTAGGGAATTTGGGGGGGGGGGGGGGGTAAGTACGGATTAGTTAGGTAGACAGGAATAAGAAAGATGTTATCTTTCTCCTGTCGGGACTATTAGACTGTTTACCCTAGGTAACTAAAGCCAACAAAGATCTACTCCCCCGCCACAGATTCTTCGAAACTCCAGCTCGAAGTACGAGTAACGAACAACATACGTAAGAAAAGAATTGGTTTGGGTGGCCCCCCATTCCAAAGGAAACTAAAAAGAGTGTCATATGCATTTGTTTTCCCCCATTTTCTTACTAAGCAAAAGCTCATGTCCTTACTTGTAGTGTAGGTAATGAAGTAGTCATACCCAGAGCGGCAGAGGAGGTGGTACCCATGGAGCTTGTAGAGTATCCAAAGGGGACGTAGGCCGAGTGGTAGCATGACTACAAGCAAGGAAGGAGAAATGTTTTGTAAGGATTAACGTCGAGTAATTTAATTTTCACGAACGTTAATTTTCCCTTTTTTTTCCTCACTTGGATAATTATCGGCAATTATGTAGACTTTATTCGTAAACTCAAAACCTCGGATTTTAAGTTAATGTTTTCAATTTTGTTTTCTGCTAAATTGTTAATTATGGTTTCTTTATTTCCGTAAATAAAATCGCTTGTTTAAGAACGAATTTTTATCGCTTCCGCAAATCGTAATTAGTATTTTCTTCGCTACTAAATAAATGATAAAACAAGTATTGGTAACGATCGGATTTTGTACTCTGATCCTTTTAAGAGAGTTTTTAAGAAAGTTAAAAAATGGAAACTTGTTTTAATGAACATAAGAATAGATAAGAATCCGGGTCGTTACAGTTATGGTCAAGGTTCACCTTTGATCGAAGTTGTAATATTCCAATATTTTTTTATGCTAAGCATATGACCTAAGTAATAATTCTGGGATTTTTGGAGCTAAAATGGACGATTAAGGTGTCATCAAGAGAAACATATTTGGAAGAAGTGAATTATGATACCCTGTGTTATATTAATATTAAGTCTAAGATGGTGATTTAATATTTATTGAAATTAACTTGGGTAATTTAAGATATTAGTCAAGTGAAATATATTTGGATAAAATGAACCATGATACCTGGATTATTAAGCTTCGGGGAGAAAGATTAAGATTATTAGAGAATTATTCGGTGACATTTGAAATTAGAGAAGATGATAATAAAATTAGATTAGTGTTGTATAGTCAATGAAATTGGAGGTGACAAATAAAAGCTTTTTTTTAAGGTATTGATAAAATATATTTGGATATAATTGGATATTGAAATATTGAGAATAATAAGGTTGTTAACATTTATGGATATATTGGATAGAATAATGTGAAGGAGGAATTTTGGATAATATCCCTTTAGGTATAGGAGAATAAATTTAAGGAGAGTTTGAATAATTTAAAAAAAATGGGTTATGTTATATTAAAGATATATATATTAAAAAAATGGGTTATGTTATATTAAATAGAAGGGAGAGAGATTGTGAAGAAGGCAATGTACTACTGCAAATTGTGAGAGCAATCTGCTGGTGAGTTATATTTGGACGATAAGAGTAGTGAGGTTCTGGAGAAGAGGAGTTCTCTTTGGTTTCTGACTCTTAGATGCTGGTAAGCATATCTTCACTCACGTTTTCTAATGGAATTATTATATGGAATGGTTTTTGTCGGTTGAGTTGGATTAGATTATGATATTGTCAAAGTAGAATAAACTATTATGTTAAATTGTTTAGAGTAGGAAATCGATGAAAATGCCACAGGTTGTTCTTGGCCTTATGATTAGTATGGAATTTGGTTAATGTATGTGAATGAGTTTACTACATATACTTGTGTTTACTTTGGTGAATTGGTAATACTATTAGGGTTATACACTGTTGGATGGATATTATAAAAAGGGCATGTTTTGGTGTTGGAAATTCTACGTTGTTGCAATCTTAGTGGATGCTAAGGAATAAGGTGGAATAAACATGTCCTGTTATTAATTATATAGTTATCTTGGTCATTGTTGGGTATTAGGATGATATTCCTTGAGGTGTTGAAGATATGTAACATGATGATAGATGATAGTTTTGAAGATCTAATAAGTAAATATGTATTTGATTTTGAATAGGTTTTAGAAAAGGACAACTTTGAGTGCTAACTCTTTAAAACTAAAAACTCCAGATAAGTGGTACTGCATGTCTTTTTTCCAAAAGGGCCTACATCACGTGAATTAGGGATTGTTTGATGCTTACTTTTACTTGATGTAATTTTTATTGTTTAGTGTGAATTGTATGTTTATTAGACTAAGTTCAGTTCCTTAGTTAGGAATAAATCACGTTTTGAGGATACGATAAATGAACACGTTACACGTTAGATAGAATTGTATGCTCACAACAATGTTAATACTTGGAATCCTAAAGTATACGAAAGTGAATAAACGTAAATAGGTGGTTAGAGATGTGGGTTCTTGAGTTGGTTGTTTAGGTGTGTGCCACAAGAAGGCCGACTTGTGCATAAACCGCTCTACCTTGTCAAGTTGACATCTCTAACATGTGTATGGGTAATTGGAACTAAATGAAAATTGAACAATAACAGAATTAAACAGAATAAATGTAAATAGCTATTTGTATGGTCTTGTTGGTTACGCCCGGTACAGAAATAGAAGAAATCATAGTAAACAGCAACAACAACTTATACGTAAATGAAAACGTATTGGAAAACAGAAAATTAAGTACATACTTTAAAAGTTGCATGTGTGTTTCATGTTTTATTTTTATACCTGTAACACCCAGACTTTTTATGGGAATTTAATAAATATAATTGCAGCGTAATTTGGGAATAATCAAATTTATTGAATAATTAACGGGGTATTACCAATAATGTAACCGATAGATTATTAAATTACAAAAATTTATCAGATGATAATTAATATCTAATTGATGGAATTAAGAAATTTAAATTATAATTATAATTGTTAATCGACATTGGGATAAGTCGTGAGTTGGGGTTTTGGGTCAACTAATATGTTGTACGTATATTCGACGTATAAAAATATATATGTAATATTAATTTATAAAAGAAAATGTTTAATTAGATTAATTAACTATAATTAAATAAAGAATTTAAAATTTAAGAAGAAAATCACGAAGGGAGAAAGGGGAGAGAAGTTTGCAGAGATTTCGGCCATTTCCCAATTTCTAAAACACAAACGTGAAGAGAGGGAGATAATTTCGCTGGAAAATGGGCAATTTCAAATGCCATTTTCGCTATTTCAAAGCTGATATGAGAGAAAAAGGGGGAGACGGAGAAATGGAGAGAGGGCTTGAGAGAGAGAGGCTGAGAGAGAGAGGGCTCCTCTGCGACGGCGAGCGGACGGTGACGGCGAGGACAGCTCCTTCGCGGCGAACGGTGAGCGAGCAACTACCATGAAGCATCGGGCTTTGCTGATGGGTACCGTGCGAAGCACGGGTCGCCGGTTGTGGCGTCAACCATCGACGCTCTGTCGATTTTGGTCGGCGACGGCACGGGTCGGCAGCGGTTGGGCCTTCTTCGTGGGGTAAGATTCCCGTCCTTGTGTGCTCTGGTTGTCGATTAGGAACGGAAGTGCGAGCATCGCTGTTGGTTTGTTGAATCGGTTATGCCCGAGCTGCAGGAGCAGGACGAACAGTGATGCTACGTTCCTCTCCACGATTAACCGAGGTGAATATCTCGGTTGGTTGTGTGTTGTGTAATTCGATTTTGTATTTGGAAAGGTTGGATTTGTTTGATTTCTTCATCGTTAGGGAACCGAGAGAAGGTAGAAGCAGTGACATACAGAGAGGCTGGAAGTAACTCTCAAGTGTTTTCTGGTAAGTGAAGTTCTTCACTTTCATTCCGAAGCTTCCTGGATTTTTATGCAATCAATGGATGGTGTAGCTATGGATTTTTGTTTTAAGTGTTAGGAATGCATATTCCTTGGGTGAATATTATTATCTGTTGTTATTGTTGTTGGTTGTGGGAGGTTAATTTTTGTTGAAGAATGGTTTAATGTCCTCTGGTGTTGCTTTTGGGGATTAGTTCTGGATTTGTAAATCGGTTGGATAATATGTTCTATAGTTTCAGATTCGAGTCTTTAATCGGATTAATTCATTGAGACAGAATATATTCCGTTTAGACATCAAAGAAATTCTTAGAAATATTATTATTCAAGTTATGAGTCATAATCATTAATGGTAAATAATTTAATTGTGAAGGTATTGAAAAAAAGAGAAGAAGAACAACAACTAAGTGAAAATACGCGATAAAGTCTCGAGGTAAGGAATTGGGTGTGTCTTGGCAATTTGGATGCCCTACACCACAAGTGTGTGTGAATGTTGTGCTAAATGTATTACTGTTGCATTGATTTTGCTGTTGTGTTGTTAAATTGAAATTGAATGACTAAGAATGGAAGAAATGATAAATGGAAAGTGATAGGATGATAAGATGTACATGAATAAGTTATGAACAGCATAAGTTAGAAATTCAATTTTTTGTGAACTGCTTATACTTGCTATAAATTCTTTGTTATACTTATTGCTTTTCTTGGGTCTAGTTAGGAACTAGGAATGCTTTAAATAATTAGCATAAATTTGTTTAGCATGTTTCTATATATTAAATAATCAAGCATGTGTAGATTATTCAGGATAGTAATTGTATGAACATATTTAGCATAATTAATTAAACTGAGCATGTTTAATTAAATGGAACTCTTTGCATGTTTAATTAAATAAGCCAGTAATTGTAGTATGTTTAATCAAATTGAATAAAAGCATGATCAACAAATTAAAATGTAATTTCTCATTTGAACTTCTTTAGGTAATTCAGGCATGTTTAGTTAACTTAATTAATTAGCACGTTTATAATTGAAATCAATTATTAAACATATTTCGTTTTCTGTTTGTTGAACATGTTTCCGTTAATTATCAACCTAGTATCATTGCTAAGCATGTTTAATCTACTTAGGTATTCAGTAGTTAATAGTATATTTATCTTGCTATGTCTTAAGTTGTTTTCAATTCGCTTCTATGTTTGTTTTCAATTTATGTTATTATTGTCATTCGTTGTTTACTATTCGCGCTATTCATTGTTTAATTGTTGTTCTTTTTATATTGTGTTAACATACATCATGATAACATAAACAAGTAGGGAGTGCCATTATGGGGTGGTACTCACATTCATGAGTGAGGAAAATGAAATGAATGAATGCAATGATGATAATGATGATGAATGATGGGGGGTTGTTGGGAGGATGGATAGCCCGGATCTAGCCTACATAAGGTTAGAGATCGGTCAACTATTCCATCTAGTACGTGTTCCTTCAACTTTCAGCTCGATGTACGAGTTATGAATGAAACGTAATGAAAGATTGGCTTGGGGCGGACCCATTCCAAGTGAACTAAAGAGAGACATTGCATATGTATTTTCCACTTTTCCTTACTAAGTCTTTTTAGACTTACAGTTACTTGTGGTGTAGGTATACATGAATGACGAGAAGAACGATGAACAAAACACAAAGCAGTTGATGAAGGATTTGCACGTGAAGGAGCTTGTGATTGGCCAGGCTAAGTGAGTTAAAAATAAAATAGTTTTGTAATTAAATTAAATTTAATTTTGTAGTAGTAAAGTAAAAAAAAATATTCTCTTTGTAAACGATTTACACTTCCGCTATGTTTTAACAAAGAAAATGGTTTCTAATGGCCAGGCTTGCACTCTGATTATGAAGAATTTTAATTATCTTACAAAACGTTTTAAATTTCGTGTATTTTTTTAATGTATGAAAAATCTGGGTTGTTACAATACCGCTCACTGAGCTTTAGACTCATAGTTAGTTCATGTGATGTAGGTAAGGAGTCAATGATTGGATAAAGCTCATTGAAGACGCAGCTGATGAGGTGTTGCTGGGTTGAGCTGTTTATGCTGTTGGAGATGTTGACCTTGGTGGGTTATGGCTTAGGGAATGAATTTTTAATATTTTATGCATTTCAACTATTTTAAATGATGTGCTTTTGAGACAAATGTTTTTAATAGTGTTAAAGTATTAATGTTGGTTTAATGTTTTCAAACTGCTAAAATTGTATGATTTTATGGTTAAGACTTTCGCTGTTTATTACTCTGGTTTTTCCCTCACGCAAATGTTTTAAAGGAAAGAAAATTTTTATATGGTAAAAGTTATGTGATGTAATATAAGTTCATCACTCTTCCTTAAGTAAAAGAATGTTAAGGAAAAAGGAAAAGAAAATTACAATGAAAATGTTTTTTTATATTGCATATCATGTTCATTATGTATCTTATTTCTAACTAAGCATTATGCTTATAGTTTATGTCTTGTGATATAAGTAAGCATGGTGGAGAAAGAAAAAAAAAAGGCAATTGATGGAGGAATTACACGTTGTAGATATTGTGCTGGCTAGGCTAAAAGGAAAAAGGAAAAAGGAAATATATTTGTAAAATGTTCATGTACATGGTTTTTAATTTATGACGTGATTTGTAAAGTTTAAAGATTTAAAAAAAGAAATTTTATTTACGGTGTTTCATTTTAAGTTATTTCAAATGGTTTTATTCAAAAAAAGTCTTTCGTTATGCATTTTAAAAATATAGAGTTACGTTTAAAGTAAAGTGAAAACGAGGCGTTACAATATGGTATCAGAGTGTTTGGGTTTTAAAATCGGTTCTGTAGACTGCTTACCAGTACAAGCCTCAACGTGGAAATACTCCATTCACTATAAGTATGTTGTTATGTTACCTTAATTGTTTTGTTAATCAAACTTTGATTGAAAAGGAATAATATGGTGAGGGAAACGAGACGAGTTAGAGATTCAAGAGACGAGAGGATTAATAGATTAACTGAAGTGTTGGAACATTAGATACAATATATGGAAAGTGGTTAGGAATTGGAAGAAGAGAGAAACTCACAACTTTTGGTTCACAAGGATTTAGAGTGTGAAAGGTTTCAACGATTAAAGCCACCACATTTGGAAGGAAATATTTCTAATCTAACAAGTGTAGAAGAATGGATTCGAAAAGTAGAAAATATGTTTGAGTATACTAAGATTGAGAAGCAAGAGAAGGTGTCATGTGTTGTGTTTATGTTAGTAAAAGATGCTGGATTTTGCTGGGAGTCCATGAAAACAATATATGACGTGAAGAGTATGCTGTGGGAGAAATTTAAGGAAATTTTCTATAAGAAATATTTTGACCATACCACCAAGACAAGAAAGATGGTAGAATTTGCTCAATTGCATCAAACTCGAAAAGTGACGGACTATATACATCAGTTTGAATCAATGTCTTGTTTTGCTTCCCACTTAGTAAGAACCAATGAGTATAAAGTACATTAATTTGTTCAAGGACTCATTGAAAATTCATAGGGGTGTGAAGATCTCCGATACACATGGAATACATTATGCAGATATTGTGACAAAAGCCCTTGAAGTAGAAGAAGCTTAATTTCAAGTGGTAAAGTTCAGGGAGTTGAATAGAAAAGTGGTGAAGGAACTTCAATCACAAATCAAAAGAAGAAGGACGACAAAACTTTAGGAGTATTAAAAGACATTTTGAAGATGGAGGACAACAAGGAAGGGAGAAACGTCTGCAGGGAGAATTTTCAGTTGAGGGAATGAATGTTGATTCACCATGAGGAAGCCAATGTCCAAAATGTGAGAAGACTCATTATGGTGAATGCCTAGATGGTATTGGATGATGTTTTAAGTGTAATAAAGTTGGTCATATTGCAAAAAGTTTTCCCACATTGTCTGAAGAAAGAAAAGAAGTTATGGCATTTCTCTTATAGAAAATGTAGATGATGATCAAATGACTTTGATGTGAGTTAGTATTTCGTATAATAGTTATGTTTTGAGAGAGTAGAAACAATGTGTCTTTTCTATTACTTGTATAACATTATGATAGGAGAATTTGTAACATGGTTGTATAAATGCTATGTTATGAATGAGAAGAGTTCTTTTGTTTTGGAAAATAAGCTTGTATGGTATGTGCATCGAGCTAATTTTTAGGAAAAAATTTATGTAACGGGGGAGGAATGTAATAGCCCCAAATTTCTTCATAGGATTATGTTTAATTGGAGTTTAAAAATGAATGTTGAAAGATATGGATTAGTTGGTATTGAGAATGGATTGATGAAAACATTGATGGGTTATAAGGATGGAAGCATTTAAAAAAGAAATGTCATTTTGGACAGTGATAGGATCTAAGAATCGCCAAAAGTACGAACTAGAAATCTGTCAAGACAATCTGTAATAATCTGGATACTGAACTTAAAACGAAAATAACTTGTAATCCAACCATGAACTTTAGCTAGATTTTGGTGAGCACCACCTCAACATATTGATGAATATTGTATCAAGATTACAGCTCATTATTCACTCAGAAACGAAAGTTATAGCAGAAACAATATAGCCAAGAAATCTGGAATTCTCCTAGACAGATCCGACAACCCAGATTAAAACAAATAGAACTTCTCTTGCATATGGAATATTAAAGTCAATTTTGGAGGGTAGCTACTTATCTCAAAACAGAACAATTCTCCAGAAGAAACAAATTTGATACAAAGAGCGCAAGGGTCTCAAAACAGATTCCCAATCAGGTACAATCAACATCTCAAATAAAAATAGAATTAGTGGCAAGAAATTAATCCAAGAAGAACTCAATCCAGCTTGCACTCCATGAATGAACAACCAAAACAGAACACCAGCATCCCAAATAAGAGAGTTTCAGAGTATCAAAGAACCAGAATAAACACATAAAACCTTTAAGAAACGAGAAGCGAAATCAAGGAGTCCGTGGACCTCCTACTAAGAGGGACGATTTTCAGTTTGCTTGGAAGCAAACACTCTCCAAGGGTGGAAACCTACTTTTATCCCCACACCACAATCCTCACCTCAAAGATAAGGGATTGGAAGGGATAATAATCTGTGGATTGCAAGACCAAGAGGCTTCAAGAAAATCTTGCACGGAGGATGGAGGGATTGGCGCTAGGGAGGAGGAGGCCGTGGGTTGCTCTTTAAGGAGAAACAATTTCTATTCAATCAAAACTAGGCTCCTTCCTTCCAAATGAGGGTTTAAAAACCCTAATGTATACAAAATAGGTCATAAGATCAAACTACCCTTAATGATAAAAATTCGGCATGAGGGCGTTCTTTGCATGCAAACCGTGCACCTCTCTAACTCTCAATCCAAAACAAACAACAAAGTAAAAAAAAACAAATAAAAATTTTGTTCAGAATAAGTTTACTATTAATTCAATAATAAGAATTCAAATGGTACTCATAGTCTTCAAGTCCTCACTCTTCATAGGCTATTTGGAGGTCGGCTTTGTAACAACTTGGCCCAGTCCAAATGGAAAAAAAAAAAAAATTTACACTCCCCATTTCAGGGAGTTATTTTGCTTCTACGAGATTCAGGGGCATTTTCTCCCCTATTTCAACGACTGGTGAGGGGATTTATCCCCATATTCTTCCAAATTAAAAACTTCATCTCCCTCTCTATTCGATTCTCTCTCAAAATCTTCCCTCTCCATCGTAGTCGTCTGAGTCCGATTTCTTCTAGAGATACAAATCGCCCGTCTGAACCGAAGTAAGTGTAATCGATCGGTGATTTTCTTCCTCTGCGGTATACTCTGTTAAGGTAACGATTTTCTCTCCTGCTTGAAGGTGTAGGATAGATTGTTGGAAGACTATATTTTTGGCGAAGGATTTATCTCCAATAGCTTCTAGCAAAACGTCCGAGGCAAAATTTGGGGTATTTTCCTTTTGGATTTCTCGGCTATTTCTAACTGGCAGTGAAAGAGTTGAGGATTTTCCAACAACATCTGAGTAAGTTTGCTTATCATCATAGTATGCTCTATAGTTCTCTTCACATCCTGTTTCCTTTCAATTTGGAAGATATATCTAAAGGACAAAAATTTATTTTGTTTTGGATTAGAGTGGAAATCCTTACTGTGTAACTTGGTTGAAAATTGATAGTGCTTGAAGAAAAATTCTCTAAAACAAGTTTTGTTATCATTGGTTAAATATGAAATTTTGGAAGTTCTTTGGAAATTGTTGAACGATGTTAATGGTTGGATTCGTTCTTTCAGGGTCGAAGTAATTAGTTGGTCATACCTACGAGTTAGGCGAGGTCTTGACAGGAAGAAATTCTCAGGTAAAGGAAATTAAAGTTGAGATTTTGATTATGGGAATTTGTTGGTGAGGCCACTATTTTGTTGCAGTGATTAAACGGAATCATTGAGGTTTCAAACCTGTTAGACATGGCCAAAATCTTTTTTGAATATGCAGAGACTCCCTTAGCTGAGATGACATGGCCCAGATAAGCCACCTGACTTTGGCCAAAGGCACACTTGCTACGTTTGGCAAATAAAGAGTGTAACCTCAAGAGTTCAAAGAACGCAGCTAAATGATCATAATGTGAAGAAGTATCCTTGCTGTATATGAAAATATCATCGAAGAAGACCAACACAAATTTCCTCAAGAAAGTATGAAAAATATCGTTCATTAACAATTGAAAGGTCGCCAGAGCATTTGATAGATCGAACGGCATAACTCCATACAGTCCTTGAAGGGTTTTAAAAGCTGTTTTATGGAAATCTGACTCATTGACCCGGATTTAATGATAACCTGCCCATAATTCTAGTTTATAAAAAACCATGCAACTCATCCATTTGTTCATCAATTAAGGGCATAGGGAATTTTCCCTTGACCGTTAGATCGTTCAACTAGTTATAGTCCATGCAGAAACACCACTACCCATCCTTTTTCTTAATTAATAAAACCGGGGAAGCATATGGACTATTACTAGGTGTAATAATTCTATGTTGCAACATCTCCTGCACTAGTCATTCTATTTCTGCCTTGTGGAAGTATGGACAGTTGTATGGTGCTAAACAAAATAGCTTGGCCGACGGTAAGAACAAAATTGCATGATCGAGACTGCGAACAGGTGGGAGCCCTTTAGGTTCATCAAATATATTATGGAATTCCAACAACAGAGGTTGTGTACTAGTAGGAACTGAATCCTTAACTTCAAGTGACTCATTGTCTAAAATTTGCAAAGCCAAAATGCCATAATTTTGATGTTGTAGCCAAGAAGAAAAAGATATCTATGAATCTTACTCCAACAAAGAAGGTGTATGCATGAACGGAAGCAAAATTTGGGTTGATCCAACTGTTATCTGTAAGTATCCTTGTGGTAAATCAAAGGTAATCGGATTGGCAATATTTATCCAATCAAATCCTAAAATCATATCGCTTCCACTTAATGGCAGAACCCGAAACTAGAAGTTAAATGAGTGGTCATGTATTTTCCATCCCACTGCCCGTACGATGGAGGAGCTCCATATCTTTGCCCCGTTAGCCACCATTACAGGTAAACAGTTTGTATTGTTGACTTGCAAGTGCATTTTATCCGTGACTGCATTATCCAGGAAACTATGTGTGCTATCATTGTCTACAAATATCAAAATTAGTGTGCCCCGTACAAATCCCGCAATGTAAAAAGTCGAGTGGGACACTTTCCCCGCTAGTGCATTCAGAGAGACCTCCATAAATTCAACATTGTCAGATAAGATTTCTCTTTCTACAATGTCCTCCCCTTCAACATTCTTTTCTGGAGAATCAGTGACTAAGAAATATATGGAACTATTTTAGTAGATATCACTAGCAAAGTATTTTTCATTGCACTTAAAACAGAGGCTTAACTTACGTTTCGTTTTGAACTCCTCTACTAAAATTTTTTGAAACTTTTGAATCCGTTTATCTTCTTCAGGTCTCAATTCCTCAATCGGTGGTAGGGCAACCAATGACCTATCTAGCAATTTTGAAGTAGCGAATGAATGAGATTGCCTAGGAACCTTTTTGATGGCTATCATAGTCGATTCTTGTAATAAGGCCACCTTAAAAGCATGAGAGAGCAATTGAGGTTTAGTAATTTTAACCATAGCCTTGATTTCCTCCTAGAGGTTGCTGGAAAATAATGAGATGAAGTAGTGTTCCAACATGTTAGGCAGCATTGGCTGAACCAATGACTTCAATGATTCAAACCATTGGATATATTCTTTAACCATGTCGGCTTGCACCAACTTACTTAGGGCTTCAACCGTATCTTTCGCAGTGACATCTGAGAATCTCTTATTTAATTCTACCGCAAATTGTTCCCAGCTCGCTTGAGGGAAGTTGGCATTGAAGCCATTAAACCACACATCTACCTTATCTTGTAACTGTAGCTTCGCCCAACTAACCTGCATATGGTCGGGCACGAGATGTATGGTAAAAAAGTTTTAAGCTTTTTGTAGCCACTCTCTAGGTCCACTGCTTGAAAAAATGGGGAGATCTAATCATGGTAGTCGATGCACAAAGGGAACATTGAATTTGTAACCTTCCTGCTGCCTGAGAATGATTGGCACGGGAGGAGTAGAATTCTCACCAGTAGTTGACAAACATGGTTGTTTCTGTTGTGCGTCCACTTTTGGCTGCAGCACCTGGTTCAATGGTGCCATGACCTCTTCATGTCTAGTCTCCGAGCGCTCCATGTGCTCCCCTCCCATTGTTCCACCTTCTTGTCCGTAATTTCCAACTGTGAACAGAGATAACTAACGATGTTCGTTTGCTCTTTTAAGTTTCCCTCCATCTGTCGCCAGTGATCGTCATTCAACTTAGAGCGTGTTTCTGCCATCTCGATCAAGATGGCTCTGATACCAATTTGTTATGGAGAACTCCTAAACAAGACAAAAGAGCTATCTTTGCAATTGAAAACAGTCAATACAAGTCGCTAGCATTTCCCCCAACGAGAGTTCGAGCAGAATGAGAAATTACAAGGAAGTAAAACAAAATTAAGTTTTTACACATTTCACCCCCTTCCCCATCTTCTTCTACTTATTTATAATATCCAGACTTTGCAGCTTCTTCCTCGTCATATTCTCGTGCTAGATCTCTTGCTGATGTGTGCTCTCTTTGGTTGGGTCTAGTCTGTGAATTGTTGAGCTGCAGGTGGATGAAGAACCGAGTTGCCCTGACCCGCTCTCCTGGTTCTCCTATCCTGATGTGCCCCAGGGTCCTATCACACGGAGTCGAGCCAAGAAACTCATAGCTTTCCTAACTCACTTTTATTTTGCAGGAAATGTCAAGATTTGGGATTCTTTGAAGGAGATATCACAAGATGATAAAGGAGCTCTAATCCATCTGATTTCATGGGAGCATGCACAACCAATCTAAGCCAACCTTCAAATAGCCTATGAAGAGTGAGGACTTGAAGACTATGAGTACCATTTGAATTCTTGTTATTGAATTAGTAGTAGACTTATTCTGAACAAAACTTTTATTTGGTTTTCTTTTATTTTGTTGTTTTTTTTTTTGGATTAAGAGTTAGAGAGGTGCGCGGTTTGCATGCAAACCACGCCCTCATGCCGCATTTTTGACGTTAAGAGTATTTTGGTCTTTTGACCTATTTTGTAAACATTAGGGTTTAAATACCCTCTTTTGGAAGGAAGGAAATAGTTTTAATTGAATAGAAAATTGGTTATTTTGAAGAGCATACCTGCGGCCTCCTCCCTCCCTAGCGCCGATTCTTCCATCCTCCTTGCAAGGTTTTCTTGAAGCCTCTTGGCCTTACAATTTACAGAATATTATCTCTTCCAATCCCTTATCTTTGTGGTGACGATTGTGGGGTGGAGATAAGAGTAGGTTTCCTCCCTTGGAGAGTGTTGTCCTTCGACCAACCACAAGTCGCCCCTCTCATTAGGAGGTTCGTGGACTCCTCGACACTACTCTTGATTCTTGAAGGTTTTCTTTGATCTTTTTGGTTCTTTGATGTCATAATGTTCTGGTGATTGTTTGCCTATCCCTTGTCAAAGTGATCGTTTGTGGATTATTGGTTGGAGGAAGTTCTTATTGGATTATTTATTTGCTGCAAAATCTATTTTCTCATTGAGCTGTTAACTACACCCGATTAAGGACTCTGTTTGAGGCCCTTGCGTCGTTTTTATTAATTCAAGCTCTTCTGGAGATTTATTCAGTATTGAGTCAAGTAGCTGCCTTCCAAATTTGAGCTTCATTAGATATATGCAACTTGAGATATCGATGTTTGAACCTCAGTTGGTAAATCTGTCCTGTTTAAACCCTAGTTTTTGAGTTCCTCTATTTCGAGCATAACTATTGATCCAGAGTAGATTTTTTTATGGATTTTTTTACACGATTTATGTAACTGTGTTGAGCAACTATCTTCCAAATATTAGATCAATTTCACGTGGGAATTGGGAGATAAATCTGCTTTAATATTGCTCGTTCAATTAGATACAGTTTTCTGGACAGATTTCTCTATTGTGCTCATGGTGATCTTTGGATCTTATCATTTGGTATCAGAGCCGTTTTCACGTTTACTGCTATTATTGTGACTTTTAAGGCTGATTATGAGTACTAGGAGTGGTGCTCAATATCATAATCCCCGAGATATGAGAAATAATTCTAGTGTACCACCACCTGACGAAAATCAAGAACCGACCGTGCCATCCATGAGGGAGATGTTCGAAATGATCCTCAAATTGCAGCAACAAATTGGATCTTCCGATAATGATCATGTTCGGATTCCTAGAACCCCAAGACCTAGAAAGAGGCTTAGTACTTCAAATGATTCTAGAGGACGAGATGCTAGCTTAGTTGACGAAGATTGGGAGGATCCCGAGGATTCGGATTCACCGAGTCCTTGAAGGAGATCAAATGGTAATCATGAAATAAGACATGTCAAAGTTTCTATCCCTAATTTTAAAGGCTCTAGTAATGGGGGAGATTTTCTTGAATGGGTTGAAAAAGTGGATCGTATTTTCGAATGTTATGATTATTCGGAAAGGACCAAGATTTTAATGGTGGCCTTGGAATTTTTGGGGTACGCTAGTATTTGGTGGGAGGATTTAAAAGCACAAAAGCAGAAAGATGGTGAAGGAGAGATCCAAAGTTGGGTGGCTTTAAAAGCACTTATGAGGAAAAGATTTGTGCCTCCACACTATAAGCAAGAGTTGTTTCTACAATTGCAAAATTTGAGGCAAGGCACTTTAACCGTGGATGAGTACTTAACCGAGTTCGAAATATTGAAAATACATTGTAATGTGATTGAACCAATGGAGCAAACCATTGCTCGTTTTATTAGAGGCTTACACAAAGAGATTGGTGAAACGGTAGAGTTGCAATCTTATGTTACTTTTGATGATGTGGTACAATTAGCCTTGAGGATTGAGAGGCAAAGAAAAAGGAGAGCAAAGGAAGGCATGTCATGGCCTTTCACTAAAAACAACAATCCTTTGAAACCGATTCAAAAAGGAGAAAGCAAACCTAGTGCCATGAAGAGCAATGAAGAAAAAAAGCCTTTGTTTGATACTAACAACTCTAGATCCCGTGATATCAAGTGTTTTAAATGCTTGGGATTCGTTCAAATAGCCTCTCAATGTCCTAATGCAAGGGTAATGATTCTTAAAACGGGAACTAATGAGATAATCAGTGAAGATGAAGAAGAGGGTGTGTTAGTAAAGGAAGAAGAAGACGTGGAAGAGACTTACTATGCTCCTGAGGGTTCTTTACTTATTGTGATGAGGCGTTCTATGGCTATCCAAAATCAAGTTGAGGAATTACAGCGAGAAACTATCTTCCATACTCGTTGTCAAATTCGAGGAAAACTTTGCTTATTGATTATTGATGGTGGTAGTTGCACTAATGTTATATCATCGGAGGTTGTTGAAAAATTGGGATTAGCAACTATGATCCACTTCACTCCTTATCGATTAAATTGGTTGAATGACAAAGATCCGATCAAGGTTACCAAGCAAGTGAAATTGTCCTTTTCCATTGGTGGCTACGAGGATGAGGCCATGTTTGATGTTATTCCAATGATGGCTAGCCATCTTTTACTTGGAAGACCTTGGTAATTTGATAGGAGGACAAAGCATGATGGGTATTCTAATTATTACTCCTTTCGATTCAAAGGGAAGACCGTGAATTTACCTCCTCTCAACCCAGATCAGATTGCTAAAAAGTACGAGAGCATGAACAAGAATAGAACCAAAACTTCCCTTATAATCACCAAAGGGGATCTTAAGAGGTCCTTAATGCAAGGGGGGCCAATTATTCTCATGTTATTTCGGGAAAGATTGGAGGAATTGGGCACTATTCCCAATTCGGTATTGGGATTGCTTAAAGAGTACGAAGACATATTTCTAGAAGAGTTACCTCCGAGATTACCACCTTTGAGAGGAATTGAACACCAGATAGATCTTTTGCCAAGGGCTCCTCTACCTAATCGTCTAGCTTATAGATTAAATCCTGATGAGTCCAAAGAGCTTCAGAAACAAGTCACTGAACTACTTGACAAGGGTTATATTCGAGAGTCTCTTAGTCCTTGTGCAATACCTACCTTATTGGTTCCTAAGAAAGACAATTCGATACGGATGTGTATTGATAGCCGTGCCATTAATCAAATCACTATCAAATATCGCTTCCCTATTCCCAGGCTTGAGGATATATTAGATGAACTCAATGGATCTGCCATCTTTTCAAACATTGATTTGAAAAGCGGGTATCATCAGATTCAAATGTGCAAAGGGGATGAGTGGAAGACGGCTTTTAAAACAAAGTATGGGCTCTATGAGTGGATGGTCATGCCATTTGGGTTGTCTAATGCCCCTAGTACTTTTAGGCGAGTGATGCACCACCTTCTTCGAGACTTTATGGGAAAGTTTATAGTCGTTTATTTTGACGATATACTTGTTTATAGCTCGGATATCTCCAGTCATCTTGCACACCTGCGATTGTTATTTGAAGTATTACGGAAAGCTCAGCTATTTGGCAATCTCAAGAAATGCTCTTTTGCTCAAGATCGAGTCTATTTCTTCGGATTTATCATTACTAAAGACGGAATGAAAGTGGATGAATAAAAAATAGTGGCAATCAAGGAATGGCCGACTCCAACTTGTGTCTCAGAAGTTTGGAGTTTCCATGGCTTAGCATCCTTTTACCGGCGTTTTATAAAGGGGTTCAGCTCAATCATGGCCCCTATCACTGATTGCACCAAGAAAGGAAAAGATTTTGTGTGGACTTCATCTTGCCAGTCTAGCTTTGAATCTATTAAAGAAAAATTATGCAATGCTCCTCCCCTAGTGCTACCAAACTTTTCCAAAGTTTTTGAGATTGAATGAGATGCCTCTGGATTGGGTATCGGCGCGATTCTTATGTAGGAAGGCAAGCCAGTTGCCTATTTTAGTGAAAAGCTAAAGGGAGCTGCCATCAATTATTCTACCTACGATAAGGAATTCTATGCGGTCATCCGGTCACTAGAAGTTAGGCAACACTATCTCTTATCTAGAGAATTTATTATTCATTCCGATCACCAAGCATTGAGACACATTCGTAGTCAAGGGAGGCTTAATCGTCGTCATGGCAAATGGGTAGAGTTTCTGGAACGCTTCCCGTATCTTATTAAATATAAAAAGGGAGAATCTAATCAGGTCGCAGATGCTCTCTCTAGGTGTTCTATTTTGTTGACAGAACTTAATGCAAGACTTTTTGGTCTAAACTGGATCAAGAAGCTATATTCGGAAGATAAGGATTTTGGCAGTATTTACTCTAATTGTTTACGCAAACCAGATTTTCCATACTTCCTGGAGGATGGCTTTGTTTTTAAGAATGGCAAGTTGTGTATTCCTATATACAGTCTTCGGGAAGCTCTCATCCTTGAAGCTCATTGTGGCGGTTTAGTAGGGCATTTCGGCAATAAGAAAACTATTGAAGCCATTCAAGAGCACTTTCATTGGCCTCATTTGCGTCGAGACGTATAGAGGATTGTGGATCATTGTATTGTTTGTTAAAAGGCAAAGAGCCGAGTCCTTCCGCAAGGTCTCTATATGCCACTTCCTGTGGCCACTCATCCTTATGTGGAAATCAGTGTTGATTTCATCTTAGGAATTCCCCGCACTCCCCGATTCAAAGACTCTATCTTGGTGTTTGTAGATCGTTTCTCCAAAATGGCTCACTTTATTGCCTGTAACAAAACTGATGATGCCCCTCATATAGCTGACTTATTTTTTAAGGAGATCATTCGTTTACATGGAGTTCCGTGCTCCATAGTGTCAGATCGGTATACAAAGTTCTTAAGTTCTTTTTGGAAGACTTTACGGCAGAAATTGGGTACAAAATTATTCTTTAGCCCTTCTTTCCATCCCCTGACTGCCCGGAAAACGGAGGTGGTTAATCGTACCCTGAAAGCATTACTAAGATCGGTGCTCAGTAAAAGATTAACCAATTGGGACTTACAGTTGCCTTTTGTGGAGTTTGCTTACAACCGAAGCGTACATGGAACTACTCAACATACACCATTTGAGGTAGTATATGGATTTAATCCTCTTACGCATATGGATCTCTTACCACTTTCAGTGACCGATTATGTGAGTGAAGATGGAGCTGTGAAGGCCGAGCAAGTTAAGTTATTGCATGAGGAAGTCCGGAAGAGTATTGAGAAAAAAAATTCTGAATATGCTAAGTTTGCAAATCAGGGGTGAAAGGAAATTATTTTTGAGGTGGGCGATCTTGTCTGGTTGCATCTTCGTAAAGATCGATTTCCTAATCATCGTAAGTGCAAGCTATTACTGAGGGCTGATGGTCCCTTTAAAGTATTGGAATGTATCAATAATAATGCGTATCGGATCGAGCTACCCGAGGATTATGGAGTTTCGGTCACCTTCAACGTTCAAGATTTGTCACCATATCAAAGCGAGGTTGAGTTTTCTAATGGGGTTACATCAGAGCATTCTATGGATTTGAGGTCAAATCCTCAATCACCCGAGGAGGATGATGTGCCCCAGGGTCCTATCACACGGAGTCGAGCCAAGAAACTCATAGCTTTCCTAACTCACTTTTATTTTGCAGGAAATGTCAAGATTTGGAATTCTTTGAAGGAGATATCACAAGACGATAAAGGAGCTACATTCCATTTGATTTCATGGGAGCATGCACAACCAATCTAAGCCAACCTCCAAATAGCCTATGAAGAGTGAGGACTTAAAGACTATGAGTACAATTTGAATTCTTGTTATTGAATTAGTAGTAGACTTATTCTGAACAAAACTTTTATTTGGTTTTTTTTTTTAATTTTGTTGTTTGTTTTTGGATTAAGAGTTAGAGAGGTGCGCGGTTTGCATGCAAACCACGCCCTCATGCCGAATTTTCGATGTTGAGGGTATTTTGGTCTTTTGACCTATTTTGGAAACATTAAGGTTTAAATACCCTCTTTTGGAAGGAGGGAAATAGTTTTGATTGAATAGGAAATTGGTTCTCTTGAAGAGCATACTCGAGGCCTCCTCCCTCCCTAGCGCCGATTCTTCCAATCCCTTATCTTTGTGGTGAGGATTGTGGTGTGGAGATAAAAGTAGATTTCCTCCCTTGGAGAGTATTGTCCTTTGACCAACCACAAGTCGCCCCTCTCATTAGGAGGTTCGCGGACTCCTCGACACTACTCTTGATTCTTGAAGGTTTTCTTTGATCTTTTTGGTTCTTTGATGTCATAATTTTCTGGTGATTGGTTGCCTATCCCTTGTCAAAGTGATCGTTTGTGGATTATTTGTTGGAGGAAGTTCTTGTTGGATTATTTATTTGCTGCGAAATCTGTTTTCTCATTGAGCTGTTAACTACACCCGATTGAGGAATCTGTTTGAGGCCCTTGCGTCGTTTATATTAATTCAAGCTCTTCTGAAGATTTATTCAATATTGAGTCAAGTAGCTGCCTTCCAAATTTGAGCTTCATTAGATATATGCAACTTGAGATATCGATGTTTGAACCTCAGATGGTAAATCTGTCCTATTTAAACCCTAGTTTTTGAGTTCCTCTATTTCGAGCATAACTATTGATCCAGAGTGGATTTTTGTCACGATTTATGTGACTGTGTTGAGCACCTGTCTTCCAAATATTAGATCAAGTTCACGTGGGAATTGGGAGATAAATCTGCTTTAATATTGCTCGTTCGATTAGATACAGTTTTCTGGACAGATTTCTCTATTGTGCTCTTGGTGATCTTTGGATCCTATCATGTCCTTGTTATGCCGTTGACCCCACATGGCAGTTGAGGTCGTAACATCTAGCCAACGAAAATTTTTGCAAATCGCCAAGAAACGTGCTTTGGCTCCAAGTATTTGAGGAAGAGTTTCGACCATAACTCTAAGCTCCTTTTTCTTGATGTCGAGCGTCGCCGTCATGATCACGTGGAAGGTGATCAAACTCTATCAAAGGACAAAGCAATCCATCCGTAAGTCATTTGGCTTGTGGGTAATTTTGCCCGTAGATTGCATAATCCATGGGCCTCTGTCCATGTGTTTGGCCTGACCCATGTACTTGTGTTAGGGCTGGCCATGCCCATGTTGTTGAGTCTGGTCCATGCCATAGTTTTGGGCTGACCATGTATGGGTTCGAGTCAAATTTAAATTCTTACACCCAACTTTATACTCGATTGTTATAGGGTCGTTTTAGGGTTGTTCGATGAGTTGGTCCTCAAACTTTGGGTTATATTCGTACACCTAAAAATTTGAATAATAAGTTTTAAAGTAAATCCTGGTTCTTAATAAATTATTATGGCTAGGTTCCATGACTTAGAAATTGTTAGAATTGTCTACTGTTGGGCAACATTGGACTTTGGTATTGTTATTCTCAATTTCGAGGTAGGGGTTATTTTATATTTAATGTGCATTAATTCATAAAAAGTTTGAGACTATTTAGGATAAGAAATGTTTAATTTACCACTCAGTTCTATTACATTTTTTTTACTTTTAAATGTTAAAATGGGTATATAGGACATTGGTATGTCTCGTGTCATTGGGTTTCGAATTCCTAATCTGATAAGGGTTTGTTTGTTAAAATGGGTAATAGGACAATTGTATGTGTCGTGTCCTTGAGTTTCAAATCCCTAAACCTGATTAGGGTCTATTTGGCTACTGAGTTGTTTAACTCACCCCTTATTTATTTTTACTTTGTAGGAAATAATCAAATTAGTCCCCAATTGCCACTTCAAGAGTAGAAATTTAAACTTTTTCCCATGTAAATTATTTCATTTCATTTTTAGAGATATATAGAACATTTTAGGGATGTTTGTACCTTAAATTCTATTTTCAAGTTATTTTCGCTTGGTTTTAGAATTTATTAATTTACATTATATTATTGTTACTTACAAACCTTGATTTTGGGGTCTGATCTGTAACGTGAATGTTTAAGTCTTTCGCTACTAAATGTTGGATTTAAGAGAAGGGTCAGACGATTTGGTCCGTTTCAGACCAGATCGTTTCCTATTCTCTCTCGGGTCCCCTTTGGGGTGTGACAGAAATTTTGGTATCAGAGCATGGTTGACATTTTAAAGAAGTGACATTAATAAAATAGATATTGTAGTGTTATACAATAAATGAAATTACAGTACTTTATGACAAAGAACAAAATTCATTTTGTGTTAAGATACTGCTAGAAAGTCATCTCGAGGTTATCCGTTGGTGGATGAAATGTTTCTCTAATCGGACACATGTAAATTGTAGTTTATGGGATTTATATAGAAATCATGAGAAGTACATTTTGGAACATATGAGTGTGTTCTGGGTTATGTTTATATGCCTGTAAAGTTTGAATTTAAGAAACATCTCTTAGATGGAAATCCAAAATCTCATTGTCCATTAAAAATCCCATATTTTTCCTGTCTTGTTTGGAATTTGTTTGTCTGAGTTAGAACCTTGCACTCGAAAACTATTAATAGAAGTTTTTGAATAGATGTTATTTAAAGCATTTTTGCATTAGTGTAGATTTCGACATAAGTTGTTGATAATGTTGGTTTGAAGACTGAAGTCGTTCAAGTGGATTGTTACTTAGGGACGACTGCAATGGAGGCTTCCTTCACTGAAACTTATTTCGAAATGCCCAAAAAATATGGTGAAAATTTTAGAAATCCTTATTTTGTCAGAATACAAGAATTATTCTACTATAATTTATTTTGAGAGAATGAAGAAATTTTTTTAGGATTAATTTCTGGTCGAATCTGTAAGGTTAGTGAAAATTTAGGCAATGTTTAGTGCGTGAAGTGATTTAAAGATAGATCCTAATTAGGAATAAAGTAACTCTCAATTTTTTTTTTGGAATATAAGGCTTAGTCGTGTAGTTGATGTATATTACAATAAAATCCTAGATTATGACTAATGAAGTTATATGACCGAACAATACTTCAGAACCAAGATTACCCTTAGACTTACATGCTTAGTTCTATTTTGTAGGTTTGGGTATTATTTAAAATGTTGGAGCAAATTTTGTTAACTATTTGAGTGAGAATGATAAATAATTGGAATGCAGTAGTGAAATTAATATGGAAGCAAAGAATAAGTTTAATGGAATTTTTTGAGACATGTTTATGTGGTTGGATGATTTAATGTCTGTGCTTGAATTGGGAAAACAATCCTTTTGAAGATTAATGGTAAGAAAATTTAATCGCCACTTTTGTTTACGTGCATTAAGAGTTGATGATGAAGTGTTTCACATTTAGTGTAATATGATGCCATAAGATTTTTGGACACAAATAAACAGTGAACATTCAGTTTTTCTTCTAGTTTGATTGGATGTAATCTCGAATTTTGACTGATTACTCAGTTTTAATTGTTATGCAAATAGTGTGACTTTTCAGTTGTGAGCGAGCAAGTTGTTGCTTTGCGGGATGTTGCTTTTCACATTTAATGTTTTTCTACGCGACTTTGGAGATTAGAGCATTATGAGGGTATGTTTCTTGTTATTGGTGACTATGAGTTAATTGGTAGAGTTTAGTTTTTGTCAATTATAATTGTGTCCTGACGTTCTTCTTGAGGATCTGTCAGGGTTACCACCCTATTGTGAGCTTGAATTATGCATTTATTTTGTCCCAACAATGCTCTAGTTTTGTTGCTTCATATTGGATAGTTTAGGTGATGTGAATAAACTTTGATTGCAACAGATTGATTTGTTGTGGAATTAGTTCCACATGTTTAGTTTGTCATAAAGGATATGCCAATTTTAATGTTTGTTTAGAAACGAAGTGGTTGTTTCTAATTTTTTTCATTTCGTGCTTTAAGTTCGATCAAGAGATGATCAATGGTAACGATCCATTTATATGAGGGAATGTTCTAATTGATCAGTTAAAGGGATTAATAAATTTCACCATAGTGGATATCAAGTTGAACTGTCGTCAGTAAATTTGCTAATGGGATGGTGTGGTCAACTTTTTGAGTTCATTATGGATGATTTGAGTTTGAAACTTTGACGTTGGTTAAACTTCTTTTTGTTATGAATATGAAAAAGTGAATCTTCGATACTTTGTGGACTATTTTCGGTAAGTATTTCTTAAGTGATTGAGTATTATGATACTCATGATGATCATGTGAAACGTCTAGGAAATTTCATGTAAACTTTTAAGGATTCTAAATTGTGAGGTAGGTGTGGTTGGGTACAATTATGGGGTGATGAGTAAAATTTTTCAAATTTAGGGATTCTGAGCTTATATCTCTTTGGTCTCTATTTGGATTGCAATTATTTTAGATTGACACCACTAAAGTATTTGAGTAAGGTCTAGATTTTCTTGAATTCGGATTGTTGCACTGTCATCTAATTGCAAGAATTTCATTTGTTATTCGTATTATTGAGTAACCTTATGCAGAGAAATGTTAAGCTTAATTGTAAAGGAAACCCATTGGTTGATTTATGAGGAGCTAAGATTTACGTTGGTTATTGCGATGTCATCGGCAGTAATATGTGCTTTTCAATACATGGTGATTATGTTGATGTATTAAGATTTGGATGCTTAATGTTGTGGAGAAATGAAATTTATCACTATAAGCCCTATTAGTAAAGATAAATGAACTAACTCATGAATTAAGTAGGCAAGAATTTAATGCATAATTTGGAAGCTTAATAGAGTTATTTTATGGCGGGAAGTTCAATATTCTCTTGGATTTTAAGAATTTGAAATATTTAAAGTATATACCATGTTGTAGTGATATGTCAGGAATGTGAAAACTTATAAACCTGTTCTGGAATACAATCGCACTAAGTCACTTTTGGGATTGAAAGTTTGAGTCGTTAAGCTCAAACCTTTAATTTTGTATCAAATGTTAAAGGATTGTAAGAAATGTTTGACTATTGGGGTTGATCTGGTATTTGAGGTATGAGGATTCGTAACAACTCTTAAACCTCGGCAATGAGGTTGTAAAATATAGAATCTTAATAAAAAGCTTAGAGAGATTTGACGAACTAAGATAGGATGGACAATATGATTGGTGGATGTTAGTGCTAAGAAAATTATGACTTGTCATTGATTTATTCATAGTGTCTGATAATTCATAATTTTGCCAAAGAGCTTTAGTTGATAAGTTATAAATACAATTTTTATATTCATTCAGATAATATCAATTGTTTGAAGCATTGAAACATGAGTGTAAGTGTTCTAAATTAGAGTTAAATGTGAATGATATGAGACTAGATTTTGATTTATTGCCAAATTAGGAGCTGGACACCTAAAACCTGCTAGGATTATTACATTCTTATCTTCGAGGATGTGAAAAACAAGGTATTACAACTATTGGTTTTAATATCCAATTATCAATGACATTCTAGATGTAGGTGATGTTGAGTTGTCACAAAATGGTTGATTGTTCTGCTCAAGTTTTTCTATATTTGTTGAAAATGAACTATTATGGGTTTTAGTTGAGTAAAATAAATATAAAAGTCATTGTATGATCTTATGTGTTGTTTCAATGTTATGTCTGATTAAGATCTAAATGTTTGATTAAGTTTAGCTCTCTAGAAATATTTGAATAATGAGTTAAGCTTGAGTTATATGCAGTTTCCAATAAAAAGATAGCTTATGTTTTGAACTTATGGGCTGTAGGGTGAGCTATCAAACCTCGGTTATGATGGAAATTTTCAACTATTCTTAGATTTTAAACTTAGGAGACTCTTTATGAGCGATAATGCTAACTAACGCTATGTTGTGTTGAGGCCATGATGCTGGTAAACCTTGGCCGATTTTGGTTTAAATACTGATTGAGAAAGTTGAGGTGATATGACTTTTAAAAGGCTTTTAGTCGTTAGAAAAGTTTCAAGGTGTTGACTTTGTAAGTTTGGAAGTTCGACCGTGTTGTAGTATTGGTTATTTTTATTATGATTGATAAGTTAGTTCTCATATGCATATCGAGTCTCTTTGGATTATTAAGTGTGTTGATAAAGTGGCTATTAATAGGACTTCTTTTCGCAGCTAAATTATGTCCATAATATTTTTCATACTTTTATGTTGAGAAAATATGTATCTGACCCATCATATGTGATCTTTTGAATCAAATTACTTATCCAAGAGGATGTTCCGTATTAGGAGGAACCTGATAAAATTATTCGATGTGAAATAAAATTTCTTCGTCATCATGAAATACTGTTAGTTAGAGTACAGTAGAAGAACCATAATGAAAGAGAAGTTACTTGGGAGATTAAATCATATGATGTCTAAGTATCCTCACTTATTTAATGGTACGATTGAGGTTGTTCTAAATTTTATGGATGAATTTCTTTGAGTGCATAATGTTATATCCTGGCTGGCCAGCCCATCCCAAAAGAGAAAAATTAAATTTTTATTTAAACTTCTTTAAACTGCTTAAAGAACCCTCATTCGGGAGGTTGTTTCTGCAGCAGGGGGAGATTTTCCCCAAGTTCTGATGGAGTGGGGAAGATTTTTCCCCCACTCCACTCCACACACAATCTCTCTCTAGCCCTCCGATCTTGGTCTCGTCCATCTTTGATGGATCGTCGGCACGAAGAGGATGTTATTTAAATTTCTTTAAACTGCTAAAACAACCCCCATTCGGAAGGTTGTTTCTGCAGTAGGGGGAGATTTTTCCCTAGTTTTGATGGAGTGGGGAAGATTTTTCCCCCAATCCACTCCACTCCAAACACAATCTCTCTCTAACCTTCCGATCTTGGTCTCGCCCGTCTTTGATGGATCGTCGGCATGAAGAGGATGGGTCCTGTCAATATACATGCTTACTAGACAGTTAGTTCTCATGCATAGTGGACAGTTACTTCTTCTCAGTAACTTCTTCTTTCCATGTAACTTAGTTAGCAGTTTCCTTTAACTTCTATAAAGAATTGATACTCTATAATGCCGATTGTGACTTTTACCAAAATATAGTGATTCTCTCAAACTTCTATTCTTCTAACTTGGTATCAGAGCCACCCATGGCTTCTTCTAGTAGTACAGTTCAACTTGCCTCTGAATCTTCCCCTACTCTTCCTTCTCTTCCATTCATCAATCAATCCCTTACGGTAAAACTTGATTCCTCTAATTATCTTATTTGGAAAAATCAAATTCTCAACATTGTCATAGCCAATGGTCTTGAGGCTTTCCTTGATGGGTCATCTTCTCCTCCTCCCCAGTTTCTGGATGCATATCTTCTTCAGTTAAATCAAGAATTTTCTATCTGGCAGCGTTATGACAAACTTATCATGAGTTGGCTATATGTTTCACTCATTGATTCTCTTCTTTCTCAGATAGTCTGTTATACCTCCTCTTCTGCAATCTGATCTGCTCCCAATAATCTCTATTCATCAACCTCCTTGGCTCGTTTATCTGAACTACGTGGTCAATTACACAATCTCTCCAAAGATGGGTTGACATCATTAGAGTACATACAAAAATTGAATTCAATTTTCAATACCCTGTCTACTATCGGAGAGCCAGTATCCTCAAAAGATGAACTGATTTACCTCTTCAGTGGTCTTGGCAGTGACTACAACTCATTTGTTACATCTATCACCAGCCGCCTGGAGCCACCTACTGTTGAGGAAGTTCATAGCCTCCTCTTGAGTTATGAACACCGCCTGGAGAAACAAAATAGCATACCTTCACTGAGCTCTCTTCATGCCAACTTCTCATCTGTTTCCACTGGTCGTCACCCAAAGCCCTCCTTCTCAGCTCCTCATCCAAGGTATCTGCACCAATACCTTCATCAACCGTCAACAACATTCTCAGCGGAGTGGTGTTCACATCACCCTCTTGGAAACCCAGCAAATTTACTCATCACAAACCCAAGTGTCAGATCTGCCACAAACTCGGACACACAGCTTCGATGTGTTGTCATCGCCTAAAGGCTTCGTTCAAGCCTCGACCTCCTCCTCCAAAAAATTATCATACAGCTGCTTCTTCAACTAAGATATTTAATAATGGAGTTTCACACTCACACTACACCCCTTAATCCTCACCGTCCACTTGGCTTCTTGATTCTAGAGCCACCCATCACTTCACTCCTTAAGAAGTTGATCTCCAACTAGCTCAGCCATATTCTGATCCAGCTAATGTAATTGCTGTCAACAGTAATACACTCACCATCTCTAATATTGGGAACTCCTCTATTTCTTCTTTTACAGCAAATCTTCACCTATTAAATGTTCTTCATACCCCTTCTATGACCACTCGACTTCTCAGTGTTCATAAGCTTTGCTATGACAATGACGTCATTGTTGAATTTCACGCGCTTTTCTTTCTTGTCAAGGATCTAAGCTCTAGTAATGTTCTTTTTTGCGGCAATGTTCATCAAGGTCTTTACTCCATTTCTTCGCCGTCGCCTCCTTCACCAACTACACTTCTTGCTTCCTCTATGGTCCCTTCTCAATTGTTGCACTTTCGTTTAGGACATCCCCACATTACTACTGTTAAAAGAATTTTATCTTCGTGTAACGAATCTATTTCTAATGTTTCTCCTTTTCATTGTCATGCATGTAATATAAGCAAATCTCACTAGCTGCCATTCACTGAATCTATTTCTTGTGCCTCATCTCCTTTTCAACTTATTCATTCTGCCATCTGGGGTCCTTCACCAGAACTTTCAACAACAGGGACGCGGTATTTCTTGTTGTTTATTGATGACTTTAGTTGTTTTACATGGCTATATCCCTTAAAAACTAAGGATGAAGTTCTTACTCATTTTATTCAATTCTATAATATGATCCTAAATCAATTCCATATTTCCATTTCCTCCATTCAAATAGATTGGGGTGGTGAGTTTCGCTCACTCACTCCCTTCTTACTTTCCAAAGGCATTCATCATCGAGTTTCTTGCCCATACACTCCAGCTCAAAACGGCAAAGTGGAACATAAAAACCATCACGTTGTTGAAATGGGACTTTCCTTGCTTTTTCACTCCAACGTTCCATTCAAATTTTGGCCTTATGCCTTCTCCACTTCTGTTTTCCTCTTCAATCTCCTACCCACTCCTGTTTTAAAATTTTCCTCTCCTTATGAGTGTCTTTTTCGTAAATCTCCTGACTACTCTCTTCACCATGTGTTTGGATGCCTTTGTTATCCTTGTCTTTGCCCTTATTCTCCTCACAAACTATCTCCTCGTTCCTCCAAGTGTACTTTTCTTGGTTACAGCCCCCATCACAAAGGGTACCTCTATTATGATATGTCATCCACCCGTCTCTATATTAGTCGTCATGTTATTTTCTACGAAAACATATTTCCTTTCTCTGTCCCATCCTCTTCATCGTCATCTTCCTCCACTCCTTTTACCGTTCCCATTTCCCCCTTCCTCATCCTTCCTTTTCTTCCCTCTTCCTATCCCTACTTCTTCCTCCTCTTTGCCTTCTCTTTCTAACACCACCTCTCCTGCTCCTTCTCCATCTACTTCTCTTGTTCCCTCTATCCCCGTTACCTCTGGTACTGATAATCAGCACCCCATACAAACTCGCTCTAAGTCTGGTATTGTCAAACCATGAGTTTTCTGTGCTCCCCTTGTTCCTGATTTATTTGAACCTGTCACCTTTCTTCAAGCTGCAAAACACAAACATTGGATGGATGCCATGCTAGCTGAGATTCATGCCTTACGCCTAAACAAGACTTGGTCCTTACTTCCTCCTCCTCTTGGACAAAAAATGGTTGGCTGTAAGTGGATTTTTAAACGTAAGTCCAATGCTGATGGTTCCCTTAACCAGTTCAACGCCTATTTAGTCGCTAAAGGCTATAATGAAACTACTGGGATTTATTTCATTGAGACGTTCAGTCCAATTGTTAAACCTCATACGATACATTTAGTCCTTTCACTGGCTCTATTAATGAATTAGGACATACGGCAGTTGGATGTTTCCAATGCCTTTCTTCATGGTGATCTAACCGAAGTGGTTTTTATGTCTCAGCCTCCTGGATTTATTGACAATCTTCATCCCACTTGGGTATGCCGGCTTCACAAATCACTTTATAGCTTGAAACAGGCTCCCCGCATCTAGTACACGAAACTGGAAATTGCTTTATTCCAGTGGGGTTTTATTATGTTCTGTGCCGACAACTCCATCTTCATCTAAAGGCGGCAAACCACTGTTATAATCATGCTAGTTTATGTTGACGATATTCTTATTGTTGGCAACTCCAAGACCTCTGTTGATGGCCTTCTTCTCTTTCTAAAATCTCGTTTTGCTATCAAGGATCTCGGCTTATTACACTATTTTCTAGGCATCTCTGTCATCCATTTTTCCTCTTCTCTTCACCTCACTCAATCTCACTATATCTCTGATCTCCTTGCTCGTGTGCGAATGGTGGACTGCAAACCCATTCCTACACCCATGGTTTCTGCCATACAGCTCTCTAAATCTTATGGCTCTCGTCTACCTGATGGTTCATTATTTTGAAGTTAGTCGGTGCCCTCCAGTATTGTACCATGACTCGCCCTGATATAGCCTTCGCCGTCAATAAACTGTGTCAATTTATGCACTCGCCAATCGATCTCCATTGGCAGGCCTTGAAACGTCTTCTTCACTACCTCCAAGGTACACGCTCTTATTCACTCTCTTTTCAACCATCGTCAACACCGGCTATCACTTGTTTCACCGATGCTGATTGGGCTGCCTGCCCTGATGATCACCGAAGCACCAGCTCCTTTTGTTTGTTTGTTGGCTCCAATCTTGTCTCCTGGTCTTCTACCAAACAACCTGGCATCTCTCGTTCAAGTACAGAGGCAGAATATAGAAGCGTTGAGAATGGGGCTTCAGAGGTCATCTGGATCGAGTCTTTACTACAAGAGCTTGGTTTTCAGTCGTCTCCTTGCCCTGTGATTTACTGCGACAATATTAGTGCAACTTATATGGCTTCGAATTCCTATTTTACACTCCAAATCTAAACACGTCGAAATTGATTTTCATTTTGTACGTGACAAGGTTTCATAGGGTTAACTCTCAGTTCAATTCACTCCATCCTCTACGCTGCTAGCTAATGGACTTACCAAACCGCTTCCTTTAACTATGTTTGAACAGTCTCAGTTCAATCTCTACGTTGTTCCCCCTTGAATTTGAAGGGGGATGTCAATATACATACGTAGTGGACAGTTAGTTCTCATGCATAGTGGACAGTTACTTCTTCTTTACGTATAACTTAGTTTAGCAGTTTCCTTTAACTTCTATAAAGAATTGATACTTTATACTGCCGACTGTGACTTTTACCAAAATAGAGTGATTCTTTCAAACTTCTCTTCTTCTAACTGGTCCTTTGGCGGGTTAGCTGCTTTGTTCTTTGCCAAGGTAAGCGGCTACTTCCCTATTGCGTTTCTAATCTTTTCATAAGACTAAGTTCAACGGGTTGTTTTCTATTAGGGTCGGGTTTAGGCGTTGATGAGGTTATTCATTTCAGGCGAGGTAGTTGCCTAGAAGGAAAATTTTTCAAGTAAGGAATCTCAAAATCATTCTAAAATTTTCATCAGATTCAAAACTGGGTTGACGCTGGATGTCTGTGTAAATTAATTGTTAATTTTTGTTATGGTGTGAGGAGTATCGGATGTAATACCTCGATTTTTAGTAACGAAATTAAGTAAGAATAATTGGAAAACAAGTTAGATGTAATAGAATTTTTGGATAACTAATACAAATGGATGTCATATCATATTGCACGGGGATACGTCTTAAATTATGCTCAGAAAGTATAGGGTTAATGTTAAAAATAGATTGAGGTGTAAAAGTGGAGGAGAAGGTGTACAGGAGAGTTTTCGGACGCGCCTTATCTCGTCCGAAAACTGGCGCAGACGGCGCATACATCGTTGAATTTAATCTGTACAATTTTTGGAGATTTCCGAAGCCTCTGACTGGTCCGAAATCTGGCACGGACGACGTGGTTGTTGTCAATTTGAATATGTACAAATCTTATGCGTTTTCGGACGCCTTTGCATCATCCGAAAATTGGCGTGGATGGCGCGGACATTGTGGAAACAAATCTGTATTCAAAATTTTGCGTTTTCAGATGCCACGGTCTCGTCCGAAAAAGATTTCGGATGACTGGTATCATCCAAAAAGTAGAAAAATTTGCGAAACCCATTTATATTTCACACTCTCTCTTCTGATTTCTTGTTCTACACAGCAAACTCTCTCTCCCAGACTACTCCGCAACGGTCAGGCCTCTCCTATAACTTTGGAAGCTTTCCACGTGGGTTTGGCTCAATGGACCACCCCTCCATTGGTTTGCACAATGGTCAGCCTTCAACCTGCAGCTTCAGCCTATCCCTTGCTGCAGCTCTCCATCTCTCCTTCGTCTATAAGTGGCAAGTCCTCTTCCCTATATTCTGTTATGCAGTGTGAGTGAGGTTTGTGGGTGTGTACTTGTGAGGGTGAAGGATTTGGTGTGATAAGGTGTGAGGGTGTGTGGTATGATTAGAGTATTGCCCTGAAGAAATTGCTGCAAAGAATTGTCCACGTGAAGGTAAGGATTGATTATGGATTTAGTTATGAATTTTCAACTGTTAAGTCAAGTTGGTAATGAGTATTGAGCTTAACCTCTATTGTCCTATCTGCTTAGGAAGTATTTAGAGTTGAAGGGTAATTGGGAAACCTTATTTGGATTGCTACTTTGACTGCTGATTGGTTGTTGTAAGCTGCTGAACGTTTGAGGTAAGATTTGGAATATTGTTTTGGCCAAAGGAGGGCCCTACATTATGGGTTTTGTGTGAATTTATATGTTATGAAAAGTTTGGTTTGAAAGGATATGTTTTGTGAAAATTGCTGTTAAAATCAGGTCTGCTATGCCTTCATTCGCATTGTCAAACTTTGATTTCTCTTCTTTTGTGGCAAGCATGAATTATTAAAAATTTATAGGGTGAAATCATGAAATTTTAGATTCATATATTGTGATAGTTGTCATCAATTGTGAAGAAGAAGTTACCATTGTTATTACTGTCAAAGAGGATGGATAGACTAAACATGAAAATGTTAGGTTGTTTGATGATATGTACTGCTCATTATTACCGTCAAAGAGGACTAAACATTGAAATGTTAGGGTACTTGAAGACATGTTGAAAATACAATAGACTGAATCTGGAAATCTACATGGAATGATTTAGGTAGTAATGAGTTGATTTTTTGCGTTTTGGATCTGGTTATGATTTTTCCTTGCTTGAAATGTAAAAAGGATGCATCGAAACTTGTAATGTTGCTGTACACTAACTCTAGTTAAGAGAATGGGGTGATAACAAAATTTATAAGATGCCTAAGTCATTAATTATCGTATTTTGTTATCGTAGAATATGCTTGAAATGTATTAAGATAGCCTAAAATCTGAGAATGCAAACTGTCTTTTTGGAATGTTTGGATTCTTTGATTATATACATGCTTTGTTCCATACGTATTCCCTTGCTCGTAATGGTTAAAAAAATGCTCCAATACTTGCAGTGCCTTGTTGAAGACTAAAGCTAGTTAATAGGATGAAATTAAAATAGTGGTGTTGTTTTAAATTGAAAGTGTATATGTTGCTTTTAAATTATGCTACCTTACAGTTTCATGTGCACTACTTGTATTGCTTTTGTGTATTGTGCCTTTAGTTTATTTCGTGGCATGCATGCATGATCCTAGAGCTTATAAATTTGTTTACATGTTGTGTGTCATACCTAATATATGCAAATAGGCGTGTGGGGGTTCGGGTGATCAGTGACACTTCCAAACGGTAGTATACTCCCACATAGGGAGCGGTGAGATTAGAGTTTGCTATGTGGAAGCTGGATTCACCTTTACCCCATTCTGAAACCCCAAACGTCTTTAACAAAGAGTGTGATACCGGCTTGGGGAACACCCCCGATGGATATATCTCCTTGTCGGAGTGAAAAGGGAATTTATTGGTAAAAAGGATTTGTAAACGATTTATTATTCTTTAATGCTTTGTTTTGATTCCGCTGCGTTTTATAAAAAGGATTTTATTACTTCTGCTGAGATTGATAAATGTTTTAAAATAAAGAGTTTTAACGCTCGGGTTTTTATAGAAAAAGAATACTTTGATTTTATAGAGAAAAAGTTTTAAATTTTACGCGATTTTCAAAGTAAATAAAAATCGGGTCGTTACATCGGAGGTTGGGAAAGATTTCCCGACCGGATGCTTTGGCCTTTTGGCCGAGCAACGATTCAACAGAGTCGTTGAAGGCTTCCTAGCCAACAGAAATTCTGACAAATTGCCAAGGAACGTGCTTGGGCTCGAAGTCTTCGGGGAAGAGTTCCTACATGAACTCTTGACTAAATTTTCCTGCTGTTAGGTGTCGCTGGAATGATCGCATGGAAGGTGATCAAACTCTATCCAAGAACAGAGCAATTCGTTCGTAGGCCATTTGGCTCGTGGGTCATTTCGCCCACAGATTGCATAATCCATGGGCCTTTGTCCATATGTTGGGCCTGACCCATGCACATGTTTTAGGCCTGGCCATGCCCATGTATGGGTTCGAGCCGAATTTAAATTCTTACACTCAAACTTTAGACCCGATTGTTATAGGGTCATTGTTAGGTTGTTATAAATCTAATTGGATGAGTTGCGCCTCCAATTTTGGGTTATATTCATACACCTAAAAATTTAAATAATAAGTTTTAAAGTAAATCCTAAATTTTAATAAATTATTATGGCTAGGTTGCAAGACTTAGAAATTGTTGGAATTGTCTATCGTTGGACTTTATTGGGCTTTGGTATTGTTCAGCCCAATTTTGAGGTAGTGGTTGTTTTATATTTAATGTGTATTAATTCATAAAATATTTGACACTGTTTAAGTTAAGAAATGTTTAATTTACCATTCAGTTCTGTTACATTCATTATTATATTTATTTACTTTTAAATGTTAAAATGAGTGATAGGAGAGTTGGATGTGCTTTCTCTTTGGGTTTCAAATCCCTAAACTAATCAGAGTTTGTTTGTTAAAATGGGTAATAGGATAGCTGTATGTGCTGTGTCATTGAGTTTCAAATTCCTAAACATGATTATGGTCTGTTTGGCTATTTACGATCATCAGAGTATCCCCGCTGTTTAAATTTTGTTATTTAAATTCGAGTATTTAATTTAATAGTTATCATTATTTCTTTTATATATTGACTTGTTTAATTAATCAAATGAGAAAGTATGTTAAACTTATATGACATAAAAGTTAAATAGAAAATTAAATTCATATTGAGTTGTTTGACTCACTCCTATTTATTTTTACTTTTAAGGAAATAATCAAATTAGTCCAAAATTGTCACTTCAGGAGTAGAAATTTAGAATTTTTCTCGTATAAATTATTTTATTTCATTTCTAGAGATACATTGAACATTTTAGGAAGGCTTACCCTAAATTCTATTTAAGTTATTTTCGCATGGTTTTCGAATTTGTTAATTTTCATTATATTATTGTTACTTTTAGACCTTGATTTTTGGGGTTCGATCTGTAACGTGAATGTTTAAGTTTTCAGCTGCTAAATGTTGGATTTAAGAGAAGAGTCGAACGATTTGGTCCATTTCAGATCAGATCGTCCCCCGTTCTGTCTCGGGTCTGCTTTTAGTCGTGACAGTTAGAGGCTTTTAAGGAGGTAATTTTTTTAGATAATAAATTAAAAGGTGTGGCTGTCATTTGGTGACAATGAAATATCTCATGGTAAGATGAGCATCAACAAATTTCTTGGGAAATCATCGTCCATTATTTATTAATGATTCATTTATGAGCACAAGTTGTGTGGATGATTGAAGGGAAAATACAAAGTCTAAGCATATCTGCGGGCTATCTCCAAGAGGCAGTGGCACAGTTCCTTTGGCTTTGATAACATTGCCATGTGATCAGCATCTTGGATCTCCATAACACTCTTAATCCCGCTGCTTTTGATCATCCCAAGCTGCATTTCTTTGGTTATGGCTTTGTCTTTCTCACAAATCACATACACTCGCTTTACAGAACCGTAACATATGTCTGAGAATTTTATTGATCCCGACAAGTCATGGATAAAGAGCGAGCTTGGCCGTAACAAGGTCTTTGCTAGTTCTAGATCCTTTATAAAAATTTCACAATACTTCAAAATCAATTTTAATAGTCCAATCAAAGTCTGAATAATAACATGACATTTATGAAATTTTAACGATGTTTCGTCTATCAATTAAACCATTTGAATGCCGTTACCTTGGTTGGCGATAGTTGGTAGAGATTATTGGATGTGAACTTGGGTCCAAAAAACATTGACGTTAGAGGCTCTTGTTTGCTTCCATAATTTGAAAACTCAGTGTCCAACAATAGTTTCGCCATATCATCCCCAAAACACTTATAGAAAAGCAACAAAAAAACACATTTAGCTTATTGGCATAGATGAGGTGTTGAAATTATAAACTTAATTTACAGAATATGTTTTTGTTAATTTATGTTTTTAATATAGTTTCAGTTAATTTACAAGGTTCTTATTCATATATGTATAAATATATAGTTCATGTACTTATGTAATTCATTGATGAGTAATTCATGTAACTTGGTACTACTACATGTATTAGATTAAAATAGGTGGTTTATGTATTGTTTTATACCTGTATCAAATAATTCTATAAATAGAATTTGAGTTTAGTCTTTTTGCATCAACTAACTCCAAAAGCAATTTGAAGGGTTTTCTCATCTCTTTAGTTTTCTTTCTCCAAAAGTCTTCTTCCTAATTTCAACATGACAAACAGAAAATTCAACATCTGAATGTTGTTCATCATTTTTATTTTAGATATTAGGGTATTTTGGTGGCAAAGACAGTAAAAGTGCTATATTTAGGAAATATCTTAAGAAAAATTGAAGAAACGCGGGTAAAATGTACCTGAAGGAATACATTAGAGGGTGGTTGTATTGTATCAGGCACAAATGCAGCGACAAATACAGCGGCTGTTATCTTGTTAGGGTACTTTTCCATTGCAAGGGCTAAATTCATACCTCCAAGGCTATGACCTACAAGGATGACCTTTTCATATGAGCAAAGGGAAGAGATGACCTTCAACAATGGCTCACAATACTCTTCGAATGTACGAACATCTTGGATCCTCCTCCGGTCGATTCCTGACCCAGCCAGGTCAACTAGAGTGACCCTATGACCCGCGGACTCCAGCCGAGGCTTTACCTTGTACCAACACCAAGCTCCATGGCAAGCTCCATGCACAAGCACAAAATGCATCTCGCCCATATTACTTTTTCTTTCTTTAAACTCCAAGCTCTTGATATTTAAAGACAAGATGAACCACTAGCTGTACGGAACAGGGTAGAGCATTTTCTCTTGCCCTCATCAGTTTTTCTTTCGCATAAATAATTCATAGATCCAATTCGCAAGTTGTGGAAAAAAAAATGAAACTTTTTGTTTGCCAAATGTTCAATGATGGGATTGTCATAGGACGTATCAATGAACCTAACCCACTAAGAAATTGCGTGGAAGGTGAAGTTGTGGAAGAAAATGCGAGCAAGCGTAGAAGGCGTGCTGAAAAAAACAAAAACAGGAAATGTGAAGGACAAAAAATAAATAAAAGAATTTCGCTCTCGCTTGACCGCGTTCAGTATCATTTGACAACAAGTACATTAAATAAAAGATTCTTCTTTTCTATTTTCATTTTCTAATATATTAGAAACCAGTTAATTATTTTACGACCTGAATGGAGCTCATGTATGGAACGGAGAAAGAGTCGACTTAGAAAATAATTCAATCAAGCGATCAACAAATGACTTGATGCTTAAGGAGGACTTGAATGTCCATCACAATACTAGGTTATCACTAAAAGTCTTAATATAAAAATAATCTTCAATTCCGAAAAAAATGAATCAAGGTCATAATCAATAAGAGTTAAAAATAGCGTTAAGTTAACAAAGAGAAAAACATTGTGCAAGAAATAAAGTCATTCCATATCACAATAAATTTAATAAAACTAATACAAGAAAGAAACATCTTCACCGATGACAACAAAGAGACACGAGGAAGAGACCCAAATATGAGGTAACCGCACCTTGAACACAATATCAAACAACCATGAACTAAACATAGGATGAAAGAGTCGTTGGGGTGAGTAACTAACTCAATAAGGGAAATTTATACTAAATGTAATACATGAAAAAACTTGTTTGATCTTTTTCAGAAAACTATGGTTAAATGCATCTTTATTGTCATACATGGACTTTTTAAATCACTTTTAAAATTTTTTCATCATTTTATTCAAAAAAAGGCTCCACAGCCATCAATGAATCATTTTGTAAAATGCACTGTATACATAGACAACTATATCTCAAAAATAAATTTGCATCACCTTTTATTAAAAAACATTCTTAGTGAAATATGATGATCACACAAGAACTCATCTGACACTTAACATAGAAAGATAGTCATCTATCAATAGAAACACATCATGTGCTAGAAGAAAAAAGTGCTTATAGTCGAGAGACCAATCGACAACACAGTATGTATAATCAACAACTAGATGAATAAATTCTCTTGCTAGGTTTAGGGATTTGACACATAAGGAGCATGTCACTACCACCCTATTACCTATTTAAACTATAGGGATTCAAAAAACCAAGGGCATGTTACCAATGCCCTATTACCCATTTCATATGTGTACACAAGGAATCTTCATATAGTAAAAGATGCACAAGCTAGCCTCCTAATGCTTTGATACCAAGAACATCCAAAGCATCAAAGAAGATTTATCCTCTCAGATATACAGATAACAAAATCTGAATATTATGAACGATAAATTAAACGTGAGAAAACATACGTACATATACGTAAAAATAGATGTGTTGTCAAACAATCCTCATTTGATTTTTATATGTGGCAACCCACAAACTAATAATTTGAAAACCATGATGCAATGCAATGCATAAAGTATAAAAATTTCTACCTTGACGATGGCAGAAGCATAGCCAACCAGCCGCATGTTCAATCAGATACAAGTACCGAAATCTGTAAAATTATCGAAATCTAAGACATAATCAACGTCAAAATCTCAACCATCACAATGAAGATAAAAGATAGGTTCTAAATCGAGATTAGGAACACAAATTGATATGAAACTACAAATGACCCCGAACTTAGTAGAGCCATATGTGCACCAGTGACATCATTTGAAAGTTTAAATTGAATACGTACAACTTTTGAAACTCTCTAATTAATAGACTTCCAAGATTTATACTAGGAATAACTCCCATTGACCCAATATAAAGATCTCATCATTTCAATATTCAAAAATAAAATTTTGATATTACCTCGAAATAAGTGCTAAAAGATCGGGATGACATTTCAACAAACAAAGGTCCTTAGATATCGAAAGGAGTCAGGAAATGGGGTACGTTAAATTTTCTGACATAGTTAAATAATCCAAAAACATGGTAAAACTGTCAACACGAAAGTCAAAATCAATAACTAAAGTTGATGGTCAATAGTCAATGTTAACGCTTACATCACCTACCACGTTATTAATTAATGCCCAGTTAGTCGTCAACGCCATGTTAGCTGCTGACATCAACAATGATGTCATGCTGATGTTAGCACCTTCTTAGCACTCTAGCGACATGCGACATTGACTTTTCTAACAATGGTGATTTTTCTGGTGACGACAAATGACATCAGATCCGAATAAGAAAGGTTAGACCTTAAAGGTTTCAAACTCTTGAATCCAACGGTGGTGTCAGTTTTCCAAGATGATGCTTGGATTGGCTGGTGTCTACAATTAAAGTCTCGATTGTGACTTTTCCAATGAAGTTGTAGGACCACATCAGACCATGTATTCGATCGCATAGCCCAAACCACACGGTGAAACACGAATCCACTAGTTGGACTATTTGACCGAATCCTCACATGTAGTTGAAGACCCAGGACACGTGGCAAAAACCTAGTCAACACAAACAATTTGATATAGGCTAAAACATAAAATTTACTCAGAAAAATATAGAATCTGAAAATTTGTGGGCTTTACAAGAAGACTTAATAGACAAATATATAGAAAATAGTGAGAACCCAGAAGTGCGGGTCGACAACTTGGTCCAATAGTAATATCACTAGTCCATTCTATGCAATTGAGTGAATATGAAGAATTTCGAACGTTCAGTCAACTGGTTTGACTGAACAATTGAACACCAGTCAACCAATCTGACAATGAAACAATCAAGTTTTCCAAAAAATTTTATCTCCCTCTAAGTTTTCAACCCAAAACGACATTAAACTCGATACAAATTTGTAATACCCAAATTGGATCGTGCTAAGCTTAGAATACAGACAATAATAATTACAGATATATTATGTAATACCCTGGTAATATTTTCCCCGTGTATGAGGTGTAATTAATTGTTGGAATAATTCATATGTTACGTTGTATGAAGGTACATATTAAATTTTGACATGTTTATATGGGATAAATATTATGGAATAAGTAAAGTAAGGAATTTTGATGAAAAACTGTGTAATAGGAGATTTCGAACGCAGCAAAAATCATGTGTAATTGAAATTTCGGACGCACGTGGACGAGGAGCCACATCCGAAAACACATTGTACGCCATCACCAAGTTTTGGGATGATTCAGGATGAGAACTCTGCATCCAAATTCGTCCTTCGAGAGAATTCGGACGAGCTCAGACAAACGCGGATGGTGGCAGATGACGAAGCTTTGAATCTGTTCAATTTTTAGACAGCTTTGGATGATCGTGGACGAAGGTAAGGACGACTCCCTTAGTTTGAAAATGCAACTCTGCCTGGGATTTGATGAATTCAGACAATCGCGGACGAGGCCAAGACGCATGCCCTCATTCGAAATGTCATTGAGATACGAAAAAATAGGGTTTAAATAATACGCTTTCTTGTCATTTTGTCATTTAAACCCTACTCAGTCGACATAGAGGATGAACTCACACGCCTGGTCAATGCCTTCTCCATGCCAAAACATGGTCTTCCATCCCATTTGGTGTACCACAGCCATACCCAGTTAAGGCTCCACGCCTTAAGTATCTCTTCCTTGCCATTCCCTGCGTTTTTAACTTCCCTGTTCGAGAGAGAATGTGCTCTTTGTGAGAGTACTCTCAGTGAGTGTTCTGTGAATCCTTGGGAGTTCGTGTGTTTCCTTCAAGTGAGAAGTGGGTGTGAATTCGTGAAGTGTCTTGCGGGAACTCCCTGACTTTGAGCTTTCTCCCGATTCAGCTTTAGCTTCCTAGCTCTTTTAGGTAATCAAATTCACTTCTCTGTTAATTAGTTTGAAGCGCGTTAAGGATAGTTATTATCGGCGTATTATTGGACATAGGAGTTGTTGAACTGATATTATGAATCAATATGTTGGATGACTGATTATATGTATGAACTGCTCTGTTGATTTGATTAAGTGTTCTATGAACTCTCTGTGTTGGATGCCAGTGATAATTGGTTTAGCTATTACCTTTATTGTTTTGTGAAGCATGAATATATTGGATTTAGCCTTGTTGTATTGGTGATAAGTTAATGCTTATGTTGGATTTCTGCTTCTTTATTCTGTGAATGGAATGGTTAATCTGGCAATTGTCAGTGATATGTATAGAAGTGTTATTTTGTTTGGATATAAACCTTTTAAGTTGCAACTTTGGTATTGTACTCTATTGGTATAGATTTGAGCCATTAATTGGACAAAGGCATAGAAACGAATAGTTTGGGATTAATTAATTAAGCTAAGTAGTAATTAATGAAATGACTTCATTAAGGAGATTTTAGTAAGTAACGAGGAATTAGAATAGAAAAAATGTTAAAAATAATAAGTAGGTTAATTGATTTTATTAATGAATAAATGTTTCTAACTGTGAAGGTACTAAAAAGAAGAAAGATAGCAATTAAGTGTGAACGCCTTAAGCAATTGAAGTAAGTGATACGTGTGTGCTTTGGTCTTTAGACCCTACATAGCAAGAATAGGATATACATGTTTCGTTACTTACTGCTTTCGAAGCATGTCTACAATTTTAATAGCATGTTTTGTTGTTTACTATTTTAGAGCATGTCCACCGTCATTAATAGCACGTTTCGTTATTTACTGTTTTTACAGCATGTTTACAGTTTTTATAGCACGTTTTGTGAATCGCGTGTTGAATGTTTATTTACATTTCGTTATTAACTGTTAAAAATTGTATGCATTCACGAGCATCATGCATCATGATTTTCAAAAGAATACGAAAATAGATTTTGTGCACGGTTTTGAAATGAATAATAAGCAATAAAAATAAAGAAAAAGAAATAATAAATAACGAAAAGTAAAGTACAAAAAAGAAAAAGGGAATAATATGATGTGAGGCCGTTTAAGTCCTTCATGGGCACGGTCGCTAGAAGGCTTTTGGATTATGCCATTGCCGCTAGCAAGCTTTCAGATTATGCCATTGCTGCTCATATCGTTTGCAATGTCCTTGGACTATGCCAGGACTGTCCCTAGATTATGCCGGGACATAACGGCCAATGATTAGCAAACTTTCGGATTATGTAATTGCTGCTATATCAAAGGTAAACTACAAAAAGAATGGCCAATAGGTAGCTAGCTTTTGGATTATGTCATTGCTGCTATACCGGAGGACATAACAGAAAATAGAAATGTAATGATGATTAAAACGTAAAAGATAAGAAGATAAGAACAAAAACTGCATAATGATTTTTAAAGGGCACAGCATGAGCATGTAGCATATTTGGTATTATTACTTAATGAGTCTTATGCTTATAGTTTATGACTTGCAATGTAGGTACAACTACGAGAGAAATGATGAACAGATTTAGGCGTAACTGATAAAGGATTTGCACGAACAAGACTTGTGGCTGGTTAGACTAATGAATGTAAAGAAGAACTAGTTTTGTAAAATATAAAGTAACACCTTAATTAATTGTCTTAAAATGAACTATTTATGCTTCTGTTACATTTTTAAAGAAAAATGAATTTTCGCTTCCGCTATGTTTTGAGAAAAGATTTTATGACTATAGTTTTCTACTTTTATAACGATATTGGTAATGAGTCAAAGTAAAAGGATTTTAATGATTCGGTTATAAGAAAGAAATCTAATTTCATACTAAGAGATATCAATAAAGATTTTAGTCATTTTATAAAAGTTTTAAATTTCACCCATTGTGAAAAGGTAATAAATAACCGGGTTGTTACAGTTGGTATCATAGCAACTGTGTATTAAAATCGATTCGGGTACTCACATTTGGTATCAGAGCAACTGTGTTTTAAAACCAATCTGGGTGCTAACTATGTTTTAAAACCAATTTTGTAAATGCCTACTAGCACAAGCTTTGACGTGGAAATACTCCATCAACTACAAGTAAGTTTCTAAATTTAATTTTCCTAATATATAATTATTTTATTCTACACTGTAAGGTGTCATGGTTGGAGGACAATGAAATGTTGGGCAAGAAAGAGATATGAGTGGTGCAGATGAAAGGATCCCTCGATTGACTACATTAGAGGAATGACAATTGCGTCAATTAGATTGGCAGTCTAAAAATTTGGAGAAGTTGATGGAAATCATTGCGCGTGGAAATGAACGAATCGCATAACAACGCTTGGCTGAGCAGCCGAATGTAAGTTGGGAGAAACTTGAGTGCTTACGACCACCTCAGTTCGATGGGAATATTACTGATCCAAACAGTGCTGAGGAATGGATAAGGACCATAGAAGACATGTTGGCTTATGCTAAGATAAAGGAAGAGGAAATGATAGCATCTGCCACGTTTATACTTGTCAAGGACGCAAGATTTTGGTGGGACTCAGTCAAGATAGCCAAAGATGTGACTGCAATGACTTGGACAGAATTAAAGAAAATCTTCTATGGAAAATATTTCAACCACACAACAATGAAAAAGAAGGTGGTGGAATTTGTACAACTACGGCATGAAGAATCAGTTTCAAAGTAGGTGTGCAAGTTTGAGGTGCTATCGCAGTTTGCCCCGCATATGGTGAGTAGTACTGAGCAGAAGGTACACTACTTTATACAAGGACTTAAGACAGAGATTCAAGAAGCCATGGTGTATCGGGAACGCAAGATGTAGCCTACTCAGGATTGTATTAAGAGCTCTTGACATTGAAGAAGAAAAGAATTGGATCTCAAAACAAGACAAGTGCATTGTAAAGTTTAAGTCGCATTCACGGGAAGAAGGGTGAACATCCATGGGAATAACGTAGTCCTTTGAAGAGGAAAACCAATAGGAAGATCGGTGCCCAAAGTGTAGGCAAAGTCATGAAGGAGAATACTAAGCTAAGTCACATAAATGCTTTAAATGTGGGGAGATAGACCATTTAGCCAGAAACTGTCCGAGGATGTAAGGGATGAAGGGATGGTGTATCATTTGTAATGTTTGCGTTTGGTTAGTAGTGATTGTAATGAATGAGGAAATGCAATGCAAATTAAATAGTGTTGTATTGAATGACTGTACTTGATATGAGCATTGTGTTCCATTTGAGGATAGAATTGTTGTGGTAGGAAGAACATTAAGGACCAAGGGGTTGGTTGAACTTAGTCAGATACGGAAATGAAAACAGAAATAAAAATAGTTACAGATATGGATACAAAAACAGAAACAGAAATGGAAACGGATACAAAAACGGTACGAGCACCGAAACAAAAAAGAAAACGAGAACAGAAATAGAAACAAAAACGGAAATGGAAACAAGTTTCCAGAAAATAAAATGGATACAGATACGGATACAAAAAATAGACACGGGGATGGATACAAAAACGCATACGATCACGGATATCGAAATGGATACAAAAATTGAAACAAAAAGGGACACGGATACGGAATCAGATACAGAAATGTAAATGAAAATGGAAACAGACAGGGACAAGAATACAGAAAAAGGAAACAAGGCTGATCAAGGATCTAAGAGGGAAAATGAGTGATGTTGTGGCTTACTCGCGATATTGCTCGGGTAATCATAAAAGAACAAGAAAAACTAAGTTATAACTTGGAAGGGTTGTGGCATTTTGTTATGTCGAGGAACGTAGCGGATATAGAGACCTTGAAACCTATCGGATGATTGAGGATATGTATGGGGTAGGAGGATGTCAGATACTTATGTGATGAAGCAGTTGAGAACTATCCGATTTTGGTTTGGGAAACTAACAGATAATGGTTCCTAAGGATTTAAAGGTTTCAACAATGACTCAAGCCATCGTATTTCAAAGAAGACATATAGGATCAGCAAGCTTTGAAGGATATAATTGAATAAAAAGTTGTTTATGTACAATCGGTTATAAGAATTTTGCGTATACTAAGGACAAGAATAAGATAATGTTATGAGGAAGTCACGATAGGCGAGCATCTAGTTTTAGAATTAAGGTTGAATGATAAAGTATAGAGTTTAGAAATTCTGATATCCTTAGCTGTTAGATAGCTAAACTAGATAAAAGAAAATAAATGAGTTTTCTCTATAAAGGATTATTCACAAGGAATTAAGAAAATCTACTAAAGTGACACGTTATTTCTTGGAGAAAAAGTGAAAATACTAGATCTTTATGAGATAAATGATGATTTAGGTAAGGAGTTAACCATTGGATGATATGAATATAGCATAAGGAATAGGAAAGTGATTAAATCAAAGATGTTTTCCTGTGAGGATGATGCAATTATGATGGATTTTTGGTGTGTTGAATTAATATTTTGATACGTAAGTAAATTTTTGGTGCGATTAAGATTGATAAGTTACAGTGATTTGTAATATTATTGGATTAAGGGAAAGAAATCCTTTGGATAATAAGTGAAAGAGATGTTTATGGTTGGCCCATTTCGAAGACGAAATTTATAAAAAAAGGAGGAATGTAATGCCCCTAAAATATTTTCCCTATGTATGAGGTGTAATTAATTCTTGGAATAATTCATATGTTATGTTGCATGAAGGTACGTGTTAAATTATGACACGTTTATATAGGATAAGTAAAGTAAGGAATTTTGATGAAAAAGTGTGTAATGGGAGACTTCGGACGTAGCAAAAATCATGTGTAATTGGAATTTCGGACGCATGCGGACGAGGAGCCCCATTCGAAAACACATTGTATGCAGTCCCCAAGTTTTGGGAAGACGGAGGATGAGGACACCACACCTAAATTCGTCCTTCGCGAGAATTTGGACGAGCTCGGAACAACGTGGACTGTCATGACCCAAAGACGGGCCTAACAGAACCGTCGGATTAGGCGACCCGATTACTCAGCCCAAGGCATGTGTTTAGCGGAAGACTTATAAGTAATTTATTCGGCCCAAAGGGTATGGGCCTAGGTCCGAGTATTGATCACGAGAAAATAACAGTTCATAAACTTAAAATGAAATCCAAATACTGTTCAACAAATCCAAACCAAACTGTGTTTAAAGTTTACAGACCCAAATAGAAATATTAATGTTCTCACCAAAAGTAACAAATCACTTAAGTGGAAATAAGGGAACGCTTCAGCTCCTGATCTTCAGCTACTCTTACCCTTACCTGTAGTTTTGGGGAGGAGTCGTTTGGGGTGAGTGACTAACTCAGTAAGGTGTAGCTATACTAAAAGCACCTCATGCAAAAACTGGTTTTTCTATATTGTTCGAAACAGGGTTATACTGCATTTTTCCATACACAAGTTTTGAAATCAATTAACAACTCTTTACATTTATCAAACTGGCTCTTGTGCCATCGATGAGGCTTTTATCACAAAACTTGCTGTATACATAGACAGCTATACCTCATAAAATAGGCCATCATCGTTTTCCACTTGAAAACATCATCAGTGAAAAAGGGTGATCACTCATGAACTCACCCGCCACACAACAGAGAATAGATGGCCACTCGTCGGCAGCAACACCTTATGAGGCTGGAGGAAGTACAAATGGCGATGGTCCGTAGATCCAACGCAACGTATAATCAAATATAACGGATACGGTTGCTCGCTATCTGTGGACTTATGTAACAGCTAGGATACCTAGAAGCTCCAAATGGACGAGGGTTGTCGACGAGTCCTCGTCAGATGAAATGGTCCTAGGTTAGATAAGTCGCAGCGACTGACAACCATCTGATCCATGTGACAAAACCCTGGCCAGGTTTAGGGGCTTTCGACCCTAGGAGGCGTCATCACCCTCTCGTACTATTTACGACTTTCAGGGCTTTCGACCTGAGGACACGTCACAATGCCCTGATCTGTTGTCGACGTCAAACAATGAACCTTCACGCAGCAGAAGGTGTTAAAGGGGCTAGCTAATCCGTCCCTCAATCTATGCACAATAAATTTCAAACCATGTACAAAATTTAAACGTGAGAAAACATACTACTAATAAAAATAGACGTGCTGTCGAACAGTCCCAGTCATTTTTTTCAAGTGTGGTAATCCACAAAATATTTATTTTGAAAACGGGATAGGATGCAATGTAACGCAAGAGGTATAGAAATCCCAACCTTTTCGGCGTTCTTTACGATTAAGCGGAGCAACTACCTCCTCGGGAATCGTGGAACACTCGCCAAAATCGTTAAAGCTTGACAAAGGTATAAATGCAGAAATTAAGACTTAATTTTAGAAAATAAACGGATGATCCTATACCGGGAATAGGAGCCCAACCGAAGTGTGAGTGATAATCTCAAATCCCAATAAATACTTTAACCCTTTAACAACTTCTTTAACTCAAGATCCACTTTTGTCCCACAACTTTGATAAATTCAATTTAAGACCTTCAACTCCCACAATTTATGAAACTAACCCCTAATATAATTAAAACAATCCATTTCCCTTAACATCATCCAATACGCAGTGGGTGAATAAATTCACAGGCTGAAAACTCATAAATATCCTTAACATTATCTTTTCAATCTTAACCAAACTCCTTTTATTTATCAACCTTTAACACTTTAAATTTATCTATGATCTCTGGTCCCTAAATCTAGCAATCCATATATGTAGAAAATTCCCAATTCTTAAACAAATTGTTATGAATTTAAAACCATCACAACCAAGCAAAATGCCAGACCAGTATCCAAAATCAATAAGAAAGTTCTGACTAAAATTCCTCAACATAATAGAATCGATCTCAGTCCCAAATGACAGCAACAAATCAGTAATAAGTAGTTCACTAAAAGTTTCCTCACCAATAGGACGGGATCCACGTCCTGTTTTCCTCGTCCAAAAATCGTAAGTATGTTCAGATCCAAAGTTGCCGTCGCCAGAGACTATCCGTCTGAAATCCCTTAGATCAACCACTGTAAACCCATAACACAGATCAACCAAAGATTCGCTCAAAAATGGACTTAACATCGAAGTAAAACTCGTATCGAAAACCTCACCCACTGAACATATTGGAGTCGTTTGTCACCGAAAACGAAAATCTGTCCGTCGTTGGAAACGAAAGTCGGGTTCGGCCTCTAAGTTGTTCCGCCACAGATTCGAACTCGTCGCTGCCGGAGTTGGAAAATGGGTTCGGTTTCAGAGCTCCCGTCATAGATCCGAGATCGCCACTTGCGGGAATCGTCGGAGCTCCAACTCGCCGGATTTGCTTGGGATCGGGAGTACTTGGGAAGGTCGCTCACCGTACGCCGCCGCTCGGAGCTCGCCGATCACCTCTGCACAGAGCTCGCTGGCTGGACGTCGTCAATGGTTGCCGTCTGTCGTGCTCGCCGGCGATTTCCTCTCGCCATCTCTCTCTCTCCTTTCTCTATTCGGCCATCGCTGGGAGGGAAGAGGAAATGGGGGAAACCCTAACCTTTTCCCCTTTTCTTCTTTCCAGAAATTCTTTTTTTTTTTTACAAATTAAACCCTAGACTTTGCTATTCTAAGGCTTTTGGGCTGGATTTTCCCCCCAAACCTTCCCTCTTCATTTTTCAACTTTTTTTGTACCCCTATTTCACTTCTTTCCAAATTATTTATTTTCCTTAATCCCAATTTCCTAATTCCTTTTTCCATTTAAAATAAATGTATATCACCAATTTTATACATTATCATTTTATAACCTACTCAAACTCTAAATTTAATTCAAACATCATCTATCGATGTTATCGCTCAATTTTGACTGTCAAATTTTGATTCTTACGCACATTCTTTGTTCAGAAAAAATCTAATTTCCTCGTCTTTGACTAATTGACCTAATTTGCGTACGTGGACATGACCACATGACCAAATTTACGTATGTGGCCGCTACACGACAATTCAGTCAACTCCCTCAACGCTATGACCAATATTCAACGCTAAAAATTTAGACGTGGAATTTATCATTAAAATTTCACGGCTTTTACATGGACGGTGGCGGATGACAAAGTTTTGAATCTGTCAAGTTTCTGGAAAGTTTCGGACGATCGTAAACGAAGGCAAGGATGATTCCTTTCATCCAAAAGCGTGACTCTGTCTAGGATTTGACGAATTCGGATGATTGCGGACGATGCCAGGATGCATGCCCTCATCTGAAATGTCCCCAAATTACAAAAAAATAGGGTTTAAATAATATGCTTTATTGTCGTTTTGTCATTTAAATCCCACTCAGTCGACATGGAGGATGAACTCCCATGCCTGGTACATGCCTTCTCCACGCTGAAACAATGTCCTCCATCCCGTTTGGTGTACGACGGCCATACCCAGTTAATGCTCCACGCTTTAGGTCTCTCTTCCCTTCCATTCCCTGCATTTTTACCTCCCCTGTTTGAGAGAAAATGTGCTCTCTGTGAGAGTTCTCTCAGTTAGTGTTCTGTGAATCCTTAGGAGTTTGTGTGCTTCCTTCAAGATAGAAGTGGGTGTAAATTCATGCAGTGTCGTGCAAGAACTCCCTGCCTTTGAGCTTTCTCCCTGTTTAGCTTGAGCTTCCTAGCTCCTTTAAGTAATCAAATTCCCTTCTCTGTTAATTGGTTTGAAGCATATTAAGGATAGTTATTATGGACATATTGTTAGACATAGGAATCGTTGAACTGATATTCTTAACCACTCTGTTGGATGACTGATTATATGTATGAACTGCTCTGTTGATTTGATTAAGTGTTCTATGAACTCTTTGTGTTGGATGCCAGTGATAATTGGTTTAGCTACTACCTTTATTATTTTGTGAAGCATGAATATATTGGATTTAGCCTTATTGTATGGATGATAAATTAATGTTTCTGTTGGATTTCTGCTTCTTGATTCTGTGAATGGAATGGTTAATATGTCAATGGACGGTGATAAGTATAGAAGTGTTATTTTGTTTGGATATAAACTTGTTAAGTTACAGCTTTGGTATTATACTCTATTGGTTTAGATTTGAGCCATTAATTTGACAAAGGCATGGAAACGAATTGTTGGGATTAATTAATGAAGCTAAGTAGTAATTAATGAAACGACTTCATTAAGGAGATTTTACTAAGTAACGAGAAATTAGATTAGAAAAGACGTTAAAACTAATACGTAGGTTAATTGATTTTATTAATGAATAAATATTTCTAATTGTGAATGTACTGAAAAGAAGAAAGATAGCCATGAAGTGTGAACACCTTAATCAATCGTGGTAAGTGATACGTGTATGCTTTGGTCTTCAGACCCTACATCGAAACAATAGGATATGCTTGTTTCATTGCTTATCGCTTTCCAAGCAAGTCTACAGTTTTAATAGCATGTTTTGTTGTTTACTTTTTTAGAGCATGTCTACCATCATTAATAGCACCTTTCGTTGTTTACTATTTTTACAGCATGTTTACAATTTTTATAGCACGTTCTATGAATCGCATGTTGAATGTTTATTTACATTTTGTTATTAACTGTTAGAAATTGAATGTCTTCACAAGCATCATGCATCACGATTTTCAAAAGAATATGAAAACGGATTTTGTGCACTGTTTTGAAATGAATAATAAGCAATAAAAAGTAAAGAAAAAGAAATAATAAATAATGAAAAGTAAAGTTAAGAAAAGTAAAAGACAACGATAAGATGTGAGGCCATTGAAGTCCTTCGTGGGCACAGTCACTAGCGTGCTTGCGGATTATGTCATTGCCGCTAGATAGCTTTCCGATTATGCCATTGCTGCTCATATCATTTGCAATGTCCCTGGACTATGCCAAGACAGTCCCTGGATTATGTCAGGACGTAACGACCAATAATTAGCAAGCTTTCGGATTATGCCATTGTTGCTATATAAGAGCTAAACCATGAAAAGAATGGCCAATGGTTAGCTAGCTTTCGGATTATGCCATTGCTGCTATACGGGAGGTCATAACAGAAAATAAAAATATAATGATGATTAAAATGTAAAAGATAAGAAGATAAGAACAGAAATTGCATAATGATTTTTAAAGGGCACAACATGAGCATGTAGTATGTTAGATATTATCACTTACTGAGTCTTAAGGTCATAGTTTATGACTTACGATGTAGGTACAACTACGAGAGAAATGACGAATAGATTTAAGAGCAGCTGATGAAGGATTTGCACGGGCGAGACTTGTGGCTGGTTAGGCTAATGAATGTAAAGAAGACTAGTTTTGTAAAATATAATGAAATACTTTAATTAATTGTCTTTAAAAGAAATATTTATGCTTTCGCTAAGTTTTTAAACAAAAATGAATTTACGCTTTTGCTATGTTTTGGTAAAAGATTTTATGACTATAGTTTGTACTGTTTCTAACAATTTTGGTAACGAGTCAAAGTAAAAGGATTTTAACGATTTCGTTATAAGAAAGAACTCTGATTTCATAATAAGAGATTTCAATAAAGTTTTTAGTCGTTTTGTAAAAGTTTTAAATTTTAGCCATTTTAAAAAGATAATAAATAACTGGGACGTTACATATTATTTTATAATTATGGAAATTAACTTAAGAAACAAAATTGGAGAATTTAAGTTGGACCCATAATCAGCGTCAATTGATATTCAGAATTAGCCAGAAATTTGAAGTTGGTTGATTTGGTATACGATATGTACATTCGATATATATATATATATATGAATAAATGAAATAAGGTGGAAAGAAAGGAAATTAAAATTAAAAAAAAAGAATTTAAATAAAGGAAGAAAAGAAGAAATTAAATAAGGAGGAGGAGTAAACCGATGGAACCGGTTTAGTTTGATGAGAAAAGAGAGGCAGAATTTCGAATATGTCCCGTGACCATTTAAGAGAAGAGAGAGCGACTCAGGAGGGACAAGGAGAACTCGGGTGATGGACTTCACGATGGAGGAGTGCGACGTGTGGGGCACTGTTCGGCAAGCTGACGGTGATGACATGAGGAGCGACGAGTCGTGGAGCTAGGGATTGAAGCACTCGGGTCCGTGAAATGGAGCCCGCGGGAAAGATTGAGCAATGCTCTCGGGTGCTGGTGTTTTGCAGCACCAAACCAAGGTAAGCATTTCGTTTTAATTACACTCCATTGATTTGATTCTGCACTTTGTGTTGCCGCTGAGGTGACGATGAAGGATTTACTGTGATGAGAATGGCAGTGGCCATGAATCAACAGGCCAACATTTGATCGGCTGGGATGGATGATGTGTAATCGGTTGGTACGACCGGGAAATTTCAGTTGGCTTGATGTCAACTTCTCCCATGCGGTCTGTAACGACCATGATTTTTGAAATTCGTTAAAAATACATTAAAATTTGAGAAAAACATGTTAGAGTACGCCTAATCTGGATCGCTACCAACCATTCGCAAAAACTCGTTATAAAAATCGTTTATTTAATAGAAAATGTAGAAGCAATAAAATCATGTATTTTAAAGCATTGTAGAAATAAAGCATTTGCGGAAGCATAAATAATATAAAGGAATAAACTAAACACTTTATTACAATTTAGAAAACTTAATTTAAATAAATTACAACTCATTTATCTTTACTTTTCGTAGCCTGGCCAACCATAAGCTCGCTCGTGCAAATCTCTCATCCACTACTTCTTTAGTTACTCGAGAACTCCGCGCGTCATGTACCTACACCGCAACTAAGACATGAGCCTAAACACCAAGTAAGAAAATGAGTTTATGCATATGAATGCCACTCTTTAATTCTTTGGAATGGGTCCGCCCTAATCCAATATTTTAATTATGTATATTAGGCATAGTTACGTATTTTATGAATAGCATGTATATAGAGTATGAAGCTTGGGGAAATCCTATGGTTTCTAATTAAATACGTTAATTAGTCTTGTGATCCCGACAAGGAAATTATTAATTATGTTCCTCACTCAAGACGTGTGGCCACCCCGTAGTGGTGTTCCTAATTGTTCCTATCGTCATGAGACTACCCTAAACGTATATACAATAAATTAATCAAAACCATACAATAGATTAAGCAAAATAATATGTTAGGAATCGGTAGCATAATTGAGAGGTTAATAACCTAATTTATTACATGCTTATATTAACTTGTTTAGATTAACTAAATTGATTAAATTAACTTGCTTAACGAATTAACGATTGAGTTAATATGTTCCACACATTAGTTAATTACACTAGGTATAATCACTCAATTAAATAGCGTGCTCAAGGATTTATTTACAGCAGCAACGTATGGAAAGAACATAACAGTGAAAATGTGCTTCCGAACAACTAAAAATACAGCAGCGAACTATTGAAACAAAAGAGCGATAATGTATTTCCAAACAACTAAAAATACAGCAGCAAACTATTGAAACAAAACAGCGAGAATGTACTTCCAAAGAACTAAAAATACAGCAGCGAACTATTGAAACAAAACAGCGAGAATGTACTTCCACAGAACTAAAAATACAGCAGCAAACTATTGAAACAAAACAGTGAGAATGTACTTCCACAGAACTAAAAATACAGCAGTGAACAATTGAAACAAAACAGCAAAAACGTGCATCCGAAGAACTAAAAATACAGCAGCGAACTATTGAAACAAAACTAGAATAGCAACACAAAGAGAAACGTACGTGAACCTACAACGGAAGCATAGAAACTAACCTATAAATCCAACACAGAAAGCATACCACAAACTAGCGTATAAAACATGCAGGCTAACATAATGATAATTCTACGTACTAACATCCTAAACAGTGAGCAACTCAGGAGGATTATCAACCATATAGAAAAACTAGAGAAAGTAATAGCAGTGGAAATCATCCAAGGAAAGACCATCACTACTCACGCACCCGTTACTTGCTGTCTACAGCTTCCTCAAGCCAAGGACACACCCAAGTTCTTACCTCGAAGCCTTCACAGGTTAGCACCAAATCTTTATCTCCTATCTCTTTCCGATACCTTCATTAGAAATAGCTAGTCATTATTAAAATTATTTAATCCACTCGTTAACTTACTACTTAATCTCATAGACTTAGCTTAATAATTAATCCTAATATTCGTTTCCGATAACTACAACAATATTAAATGCAACTTAACTTGAATCTCCCCTAATTATATGCTTATCATAGACCGAACATAAACATTCCAAGTAAACAGAGCATTTCCATATATATTCCATAATCCAGCCAGTAACCAAAAGAGGTATAAAACACTCTTCAACAGTGCACAATTCCATCCTATTGACCGAAATGCAATACCCAACAACAAGATTGCCATTCAAGCCTTAACAGAAACAATATGCTTTACAAGAAATAGAATCCATTATCCAAGAGCAAAACTAATCTGTCACAACAGTTCATTATCCATTATCCAACAATAATTTATTCCCACACGACAGACCACTACAATCTAAATCAACTATCAAACCAACCAGAAACCCACATGAACAAAAGCCAAGATTTATAACAACTGAACATTATTCTAAATCTAACAGAGTAGTTCAACAATCCACAACTTATTCTTCATTAATGTGCTTTAACTATCATGACAGAGGAAGAAATGCTCACCCAACATCTGAGAGCAGCCAATCTCTCTTCAGCCATCCCTCTCGGCCATCACCAGAAAACAGGGAAGTCTAGCAGCTCCGACCTCCTCTCTTCTCTCGGCTGTAGAATTCTCTCCCTTAATGTTCACTAGGCCATCACTCAAGAACATCACCCAAGAGCTCACCCCCCCTCATCAACCATTTATGCTTCCCACGCCAAGAGACAAAGCCCGTGCAACACCGACCAAACTGCCCAGTTGTACAAAGTGTCTCCCACGTCCACACTGTCCTTTTCATCGTTCAACCCACAGAAAATCAGAAAGGCCATTGAACCCGAGCCAAGCCAGTGCTCCCCTGTCCATGCCAAATCGGTGATTCAGCTCTTGCCAACAACCGAATCACTAGAAAACGGAGGTGGAGGAAGAAATTGACTGAACGTACCTCCATCGTCGCCAGATAACTCGCCCATGGGAGAGGTCCGATTTGAGCCCTATCAGCGACACCACATCTCATCGTTCCATGCCTCACCTGGATGCACGCCAAACCCGTCACCTCGTTCACCGTTGCCGTCGCCTCGCTTGCCATTGCCGTCGCCTAGACGTCGCCCGCCAGCTCTCCTCGTTACTCGTCGTCCCTCCCTCTCTCTCGTTCTGCCCCCCACCCTATCTCCTGCTCTCTCTCTTCTTTTTTGGGAATAGCTGAAAGGCCTGCGGGCCATTCTTTTAATGAACCGGACTGGTTCTGAATGAACCGGTTCAGTGAAATCTCCAACCACCTATTCCCATTGAATTAAATATTAAATTTAATTTATTAATCCAATTATCCAATTAACTTTAAAATACCTCATTATTAATTTAATTTATCCAATTACATTAATATACCCCAATTTATCGTTTCTAACCATATCCTATTCATTAGCTTTAAAATAACCTTCAATTGATTTAATTTATCAAATTAAATCCAATTTATTCTTTATTACTAAAATACCCATAGGCCTGATCTCCTAATACACCCTGTAATATCCCGATAATTAAAATATCGGGGTGTTACACGGTTCTTGGCCACTATGACGGCGATGTGTATCCCAATGTTGCATTGTGGGTAAATTCTCCATGTTAGCTTTATTTACAGGTGGCAATTCCTAATGAGTGTTAGGTGAGATCGTGCAAGGATTATGGAGAGCTTATATGAGAAACCTTCAGGAGTGAATGGGATAGAGAGGAAGTGAGACTGAGAGAAACTGAGAGTGAAGCTCTCTGTGAAGACAAAAGAGAGACATAAAAGAAGGAAAGGAAGAAGTGAGGCAGGGATGAAGGAGAAAAAAAGAAGAAACTGCTCTTGAGCTCCTTTGAATTCAGGTATTCATCTTCTTCCTTGCTGATTTTGTAGACTCTATAATTGGTAGGAAGGTTTATGGGGATTGTTTCTATCATTTGGTGCTTTGATATATACATGCTCTACTGTTGGATAATAATCTCGATTGTTTGCTGCTGCTTGGTTCAGTGAAGGATATTAATGAGTTGTCTAGTTTGGGTTTTAGCTGTTTGTTCCGTGAGATTTATCCTCTGCATTGGATGTTTGTTGTGTTCCCGATTATTTGTCAACGTTCGGTTGATGTGTGCTCCTTGTTTCCTTCAGTTATTGCTTTGTTTGCTTGATGTGAAATGTTCTCTGTTGCCGTCAATGATTTTAGCTACTGTAAATTGTAGGTGGATTGGGAACTGAATAATATTATGTAATTTATTGTGGATTGTGTTCACCTTTGGATATAGGTATACCATTGAGGCTCTCTATTTGATTGGAATGATTGGAACTGTTATGCCTGTTGTTGTTAAGCTATTGCTTTATTACTATGTCAACTGTTTAAAATGCTAAGTTAATAGGACTGTTGAGACAGTGGATATTTATTGTTCTGCTGCATGTATGTTAGTATTGGGTACCGAGTGTTGGATGTTAGTAGTTGTTTAGTTGTTGAAATCTTGGATGTTAAGGAGTATGGATATATTCGATTGTTTGAATATGATAAATGAAAGCTGTTAAATGTATATTATCTCATAGTGAATCAAAGAGGGAAATAAATCTAGGAATTTAGATAGTTTAGAAATGGAAGAAAGTCTTTGTTGTATACATAATTATTATTGATTATAAATGTTATTAATTGTGAAGGTATTAAGAAGGAAGAAGGAAGAGCTTAAGTGTTAAGACGCGTATCGGACGACAGGTAAATGATACGCATGTGTTTTGTTTTTTTGGGACCTATAGAGTTAGGAGTTGTATGTTGATTATTTACAGCTTTAGTAGAATATTAAGATTGTTTACTACTTCATTAGAATAGCTAGATATTGAGCATGTACCAAGAATTATAATGCTTCTTGGTGGGTGTTTATTAGAATTATATTCTTTCATTGACATGTTTAATAGATGTAGATTCTTTACGTTAAAAGTTATGGTATTAAGCATGTTTAGATTGTATAACAATGATATGATAGACCCTGTATGCATTCATGAGCATGACACGCATGATGGTTTTCAAAAGGTTATGAAAATGATGGTTTTGAAAATAATGAAATACGAATAAATGTAAAATAAATGATTAAGTAAAGTCAAGTTAAGAGGTTCAACAGGTAAGTAATGTCCGGCAAGTAAAGCATGTAATGAAATGTTATGTGGATCGGTAAGTAATGCCCAACACATAAACAAAAGAAATGTAAAGATAATAGTTTTTATGGACTGGTAACTGATGCTCGAAATAGAAACAAAAGAAAAGAATAGTAAAGTAAAGATAAAGAAAACGATAACAGTAACGTAAACGGAAACAAAAAAGGAAACAGTGATGGAAACTGATACAGATACGGATACTGATACGGATATGGACATGGAAATGAAAATGGAAACGGAAACAAAAAATAGATTTCTAGAAATGGATAGGAATACGTACATGAAAACATGAACGGTAATGAAAACAAAAACGGAAACAAAAACAGGAACGGAAATGGAAACAGTAACAGAAACAAAAACAGAAAAGAGACTAAAATGCATAAGATAAAAGAAAACGAAATGGATAACGACACATGGTTTTAAAAGATGCATCAATTGTTCACATTTTATTTTATATCACTTACTGAGCCTTAGGCTCATTAGTTTATGTCTTGCGATGTAGGTATATGTACGAGAACAAGTTAGGGAGTAGTTGATGAAGGATTTGCACGCATAGATCTTGTGACTGACTAGGCTAATGGATATAAAAGAAATGGTTTGTAAAGACTTTGTAAATGTATTTAAATTGTAAAAGAAAAGAAATTTATTTAAATGATTTTATAAAAACTTTTAACTCGTAAAGCGTTATATTCAGTTATCCTTTCTCTATGTTTTACAAAAGATTTTATGAAAGAAAAGTCTTTCGCAGTTTTTATAAAAGAACAAAATTTTAAATTTTACACGTTTTTACATGTAAGAAAGACCAGATGGTTCTAAGAATAATTCCTCAACATTTTCAAGCATATATATTTAGTTTCTATTCAAAGATTTTGATTCTTAATCTAAAACCTCAATATTTTCCCTCAAAACCCTAATTTTGTATGAAACTGAAAATCTGAGTAAAATAAGAACTTACCCTCATTGACTCTCTCTAATTTCTATAAAATCCCAACTTCCAAAAGTCTAATACAAGGTGTTAATGATCGAAATCCAAAAGTCTGATACAAGGTGTTAATGACCGAAATCCAAATCTAAGTAGAATTTGAGCATAAAAATTTGAATTTTATAAAACAAAGGCAAAAAACCAAAGAGAAGTTCATGCAAAATATTTTGAATTTGACTCGTCGACTCAATGATCCATTAGAATTGTCACAACTCGGAGGAGGGACGAATATAACCGCCGCGTTAGGCGACCCGATTCTAGGAGAGAACCTGATTACCCAACCTAAGGCGTGAGTTTTTATGTGGAAGACTTAATGAGATTTCTACCAAGCCCAAGCCAAAATAACATAGATTGGGGTACACAGAGTGATCAACTAGAGACAAGATAGCATAATAAGAAAATACTATGCATGAATTAAATCAAACAATACCAAAAACTAAAATCCCAACGTACCAGGAACAGAGAGATTGGACCGACGAACCTCCACCCATCCACGGGGAGATCGAAACACCCATCAGGGATCAACAGCATTGCCCAGCTGCTGCACTCACAAGACCAATACTGTGAACCTACACCCTAACTTGGGGAAAAATATAGTATAAGGGGTGAGTGACTAATTCAGTAGATAAATCCATACTAAATGCAATGCATGCTAAAACCAGTTTTTTCCTCTTTTGAAAACCATTTTATGCTTCTCATTTACCGTACATGGATTTTTAAACATTTAAAAACATCTTTATCATTTTATAAATCCAGCCCATTGCCCTCGATGTGGCTTTATTAAGACTCGTTGTATACCTAGACAACTATACTTGCAAAAAATACGCTAACATCGTTATCCGTGTGAAAACGTCACCAGTGAAAAAGGATGGTCACTCATGAACTCATTCGTCACTCATCGGAGAAAGGTGGTATAACCGCTCGGATGTGTCAACGGGCCGTAACCAATGTTGATATGATTCGTGTAATTGGGTAATGGATAAGGTTGCTCATGATAGACCACTTCTCATTAAGTACCTTTATGGTCCAAATGGACGAGGATTGCCAACGAGCAGAGCTATACCATCCAGCCAACTCGCCAAATGGAACGGTACTATGATGTGATAGGTTTATCTTTATGACTGACAACTTTCAATTCGTTCTCAATGAAATGGATGGTCACATTAGGACCCACCCAAAACATGTCATAGAAAGGTGGCTATCTGTCAATAGCAACACATAAATAGGTAGGAAAGAATACCTATGACGGCGATCCGCAGATTCAGTACGTCACTAGAGTTTCCGGCGAGCAAGCTTTTGCGACGACACAACTTGTATAATCGTAGTAACAGATAGGGTTGCCCCACGATAGACCCCTACTCATAAGAACCTCGTCATTCCAAATTGACGAGGGTTGCCGACGAGGAAGCTCATTTGTGCAGCCAACCCGCCAAATAGAACGATTCTGTGACAGACTAATCTTCGTAATGACAACACTGCCAACTCTGTGTGACAATAACCTAGCCAGCTTTAGGGGCTTGCAACCCAAGGAGGCATCATCACCCTCGTATCCGAATTTACAATATTCAGGAGTTTAAACCAGAGGACACATCACCAATGCCCCACCTATATTTTTACACTTTCATGATTTTCAACCTAAGGACATGTCATGAATGCCCCATCGTATTTTGCACGTAATGACAAATCTTCACGTAGCATATCATTGCACGATGATAGCCACATGATGCTTTAGCCCTAGAGTGCCTAAAGCATCAAGAGGATTTATCCTCCTAATTGACGGGTAAACGACTTAAAACATGACAAATTACATTGTGTGGTCAACCTGGTACCTCTTGTGGTCGACTAGGGACTACCAGCAGTTAATCTGTGACCTCTGTGGTCGACTAGAGACCTTCAGCGTCCAATCTCTCCATTTTGCGGTCAACTAGCTCACTGTTGTGGTTGAATGGAAACAGTTAATGGCCAAATTGGCATGACTGCGGTCAACCAACCTACTAATACGGTCGACCACTGAGGTCAATCTCTCTAGTCGTGGAAGACTATTGCGGTCGACAGGTCACCATTCATGGTTGATCGAAAATCTATCTGAGGCTTGGCCGAATGCACAGACAAGTCTATGGTCGACTAGGCACGACCAGAGGTCAACTGAGACGACTTTCTAGCGCAGTTTCATCGAGGAAATCACCTTGTTTCCACCAGATTTTGGCCTCCAAATGACCAATACTCCTACATATACTCTAAATCCACGAACATAAACTAGAAAGTTCCCCCAGATTTGAGTTTTCCAAATTCAAATCAAAAGCCAACAAAAACAAAAACTTTAAACCTGAAATTGGAATGGAGAAATCAATATACCAGTGAAACATCTTCAAGAAAGATGGAGAACAAGATGACACAAACACGAATCGGACGGAGTAACGACGAGAATCGCTCGTCAGTTTCTCTCCCCTCTTCCTTCTCCCTCTCCTCTCTCGCGACTCTTCTCAAGCAAAGCAAAGGAGAAGAGTGTCCCTTTTATTAGAAAAAAGAAATTGAAAATAAAAATAAAATTTAATTCATTTATTTAATAAATATAATATAAATTAATATATTATATTCTAATCTGAAAAAATCGACATAACTCAGAACTCGATCTAAATAAACGAGAACCCGATTATCGGGTCACGATAATCAGGACCCGGAGGCAGGCCTAACAAAATTATCGGGTCAGATGACCTTATCCTCGGAAAGAACCCGATTGCCCAACCCAAGACTAGAATGAAGCGAAAGTCTTAACATTGAGTTAAACCCAAAAACCAAAGGCAAATGGGTTGTGATCCACAAAGTAATCAACAAGAGTCAAGATAGTATAAAAATAAACAAAGAACACACTCTACGAGAATCAAACTAAACAACACCAAACAGCCAATCCCAAACGTACTACTGACAAACCTCCACTTATCCAAGGGAAAGTAATAACACCCAATAGAGGGGATATCAGCAACGCTCCACAATGAATCCGTATCAAACCTATACATCAAACTTGGGAAAAATACAGTCAAAGGGGTAAGTGACAAACGCAGTAGGAGAATCTATACTAAATGCAATGCATGTAAAAAAAAAGGGTTTCTCATCTTTTCAAAAACCAATATCATGCTTCTTATTTACCGTACATGGATTTTTAGATCATAAAACTCTTTATCATCTTATTAAAACAGGCCCAAGGCCGTCAATGAAGTTTTTGTCAAAACATGCTATATACATCGATAGCTATACCTTGAAAATATACCAGCACTATTTCCATCCAAAAACATCATCACTAAAAGGTGATGGTCACACAAAGACCCATAGGACCCATCAGACACACATCATAGAAAAGGCGGCCATCCATAGATAGCAACACCTCATGAGGCAGAAGATGGCTCCTCAACTAGCTACCCTAGATGATCCAAATTGATGAGGGTTGCCGATGAGCAGATCCATGAGCCGTCATGCCAACCATTAAATGGAAAGGTACTAGGCGAGCAAAATTTATCGACTAACAACCTTCTGATCTATGTGAATAAAAACCCTGGCCAAGTTCTGGAGCTCGAAACCCAAGGAGCATGTCATCATCTCCCTATCACCTTTTTGATTTCTAGGGCTTGAAACACAAGGACATGTTACCACGCCCTATCACCCTTTCGTATCTACAAACAATCAATCTTCTCGTAATAGAAGATTGCATGGGATACCCTCGTGATGCTTTAGCACGAAGATTGCCTAAAGCATCAAGACAATTTATCCTCCGAATATATGCACAGAATATTGAACAATATACCAAATACGATGAAGTAAACGTGAAGAAATATACATATATGTAAAAACAGACGTGTTTTAAAAATAGTCTCTGTCAGGTTTTCAAGTGTGATATCCCACAAAATATCAGTTTGAAAACATGATGCAATACAGTGCATAAAGTATAAAAATCTCTACCTCGATGACAACCACAACAATCTTACCGACTAGGCAGCTCCACGAGCTATCGGAAGTGAGGGATTAAACTAATGACATCTCTAGAACCTATAACAAGGCCGATATCAAAATCTCAACAATTGCATGAGGGATAACAAATAAGTCTCAAATGAAGACTAGGAATCCAAGATGAACTCTAGTGACAATGACTTGTCCCAAACTAGAAATCAAATCTAGGAATACATTAAGAGTCCTAGACAACAAAATGAAACCATATTGAAAACCAGGTATGGCTGGTGAAGCCGAACGAAGTTCACTAAACCAAATTTCAAGAAACAAATAGTCTGGTTGACTAAAACATAACAACAGTCGACCCAGCACCTCAACAGACAAATGGAATGACCCATTACTCGACAAGACACGTAGACAGTCAAAATAACATGACATGCTCGATCGAAACAACTGAGTAGTCAAGAAGGCATTGATGGAACCATTTGAACCCGACCACAGTCAATAAGGAACACAATTGGTCAACCTAGACCAGACAACAATCGACGAGGCAAAGCAAAGGTCAATCAGAACCTTGCAGCATCGACAAAATCAATGATGATCAACAAGGACTATTTATTATCAAAGAAACACATTGATGGTCAATCGAGACCTTATAGTTGTTGATAAGACACTCTTGAAACCATCCAAAACTTAATAGTCGAGAAGACTAAGCTAAAGTGAATAGACAATCACTTTATTGGGAACCACTCGAAATCCATAAACTAAACCGAGCTTAAAACCTTGTCAAAGTTCAAGAATTTCTAATAACAATGACAACGAAAATAGTGGAAGGGTTCTATATTGGGGTTATGAACTCAACTGACGTGTAAACGACTCAAAAACAAGACAAATGACACAGTTTGATCAATTGGGGACCTCCTGTGCTGAACCAGGGACCACCAATGGTCGATTTGGGATATCTGTGGTCGACTAGAGACCTTTAATGTCCAATTTGTCCATTACGCTGTTGACCAACTCACTGTTGCGGTTCACTGGAAAACATGAACGGCCAAACTAGCCAAACTACGATCAATTGGCCTGCTAGTGCCATTCACCGCTAAGATTGTGTAATACCCTGACTTTTTATATCAGAATTTAATAAGAATAATTAGAAAGTAAATTGGGACAATTGGAATTATTGGGTAATTATCAGGATATTACCAATGACATATTCTTGAGTTTTTAATTTAAGGAATTGTTAGGATTAAATGAAAATTACCGTAATTAAAATAAATATATTAATTTGATGAATTAAATTATAATGTTTGAAATTACTTATAATCATTTTTAAATTAAGGATATATTGAATAAAAATAGAGATGGGCTAAATTATAGGGGGATTATAGTGAGATTAGAACTAATATTTGATTAAATAATTTTAATTATTGGATTAATTGGAAGATTTAAATTATTGGGGATGGATATTTGGAGGGAGAAAAACCGTTCACGCCATTTTGGCTTTGGTCCGATTCAGGTTTCATTAAAGGAAGGAAATTCTTTTCATTTGGCCTTGGGCCATTCACTCAATGAGGGAGAGAGGGGAGACGAAGGTTGAAATCAAGTGAGATGGAGAGGAGAGCTCGACGGTGAGCTCGGGAGACATCGTCCTGCGAATGGCAAACAGAGGGTGACGAGCGGTGGACGACGAGTCCAGCGCGCTGCTGGCTATGTCGTGGGACGCGGTTAAGGCTTGGGAGGCAAGGCTATGTGGGACAAGTCTGGACTTCCGTGGGTTGCGATTTTCGGTGAAAGTTCAGAGGTATGTTGGTTGGGTTTTCCTCCTCTTTCGCATTTTAAAGATCAAGTGTTGGCATGAGAATGTTGCAGGGACGGAGTCCGACGAACTTGAGATGGCAGGGGTGTGATTCGGTCGGGTGTGACCGGGTCCGACTTGACCTGTTCGAACGGCTCATTGTCTGCCTAGCAGACAACCCCATACATCCTTCCAGCGACAGCCTCTGAAAAGCTGAGGGAAGGGGAGGCATGCTATTGGTTTTCGTTGGAGGATAAAGACAATGAGTGTTGAGAGGGTGCTGGAGATCCTCCTGGGTGTGTGAAGTCCAGAGAAGAGCTGTGAAGCATGGATGGATGGCCGAGAGCTCTTGAGAATGGCTAAGAGAGAAGAACTGAGGAAGAGAAGGAGATGGCTGAACAGAGAGCTCTCGGGTCTTCTTGGTTCTTTAGGTGAGATGGTCCTTCCTTGATGTTATGGATTATATACTGTTGAATGGATAAAGATTTGTAATGATAAATGCTATCCTCTGTCGTGGTTTAATGTATGTGCTGGAAATGGTTTGGCTATGGAGTGGATATTCTGAACTAGGAGGATAAAATGAAATATTAGGTGCTGGGTTAGCCTTGTTGTTGGATGATCTTGTTGGTCATGGTAAGCCGATGGTTGTCATGTCAGGTGATGTTATCTTGAGTTCATGCCTTTGGTTATAGTAGTTAATGTGGTTTGGTTTTTTTGGAATTTTGGCATTGTATGTTCTAAATGGATTGCTATTAAACGTGATATATGTTGTTGGTTGCTACTCGGAAAACATGAACATGTTAGAAGTTAGTCATTACTGTAGATTACACTCTGTTAATGGATGAATAAGAGTACCGTGTTTGTTATAATGAAGGATATGTTTGTTAAACTAGAATCGAGTAAAAGCATGGATGAATCGTAAGAAGTGGGAAATGTTAATTTGATGCTCTGAATCAAATGGTTGGATGATTGTTGCTCTGAATTATGTGCTCAACATTGATGCGCAAATATACTATGCAATTAGGATAGGAAAACGATGAAACTTATGAAGTCGTAAACATTAATGATACACATTTTGATCATGAAGGTGTTGACAAAGGACGGAGGACAACTCTTCAGTGCTAAACGCCTTAAAGCTTCGAGGTAAGGAATTTGGGTGTGTCTTGGCCATTTGGAGGCCCTACACTGCAAGTAGAGTGCGTGCGTTTATGCTTGCTCTCTATTTTGTTTAGTTCCTGCGAATTCCCTTACTTGTCGTTAGTGGATAGATTCTGGATTGATATACTACACTGCTATTACTCCTTGTTCTATGATTGACATTTTTTGTTAATTGGATGTGCTTCCATTTCCTACAATACAAGCTTTACTTTGATAATTCGTGGATGAATGATTTATGCCTGGATGAGAGAGTTAAGGATGTGGATGAGTTAAAATGTTGAGTTGAAGCATAAGCGAGTTAAGAGACATGCCTTTTAGGATGATTCTGTTCCTTGCTTGTTTACTTGTTGTTCTGTTTAAATCTCTGCATATATTATAGGTTGTTATTTCTTTATCTATATATGTATACTGTTCTTGTTGTTCCATTGACCAATGCATTGTTCTTGTTGTTCTCGTTAATCAATAGTGTCCTTGCTAATTCTAGTTTTTGAATGTTTATATGATTAATCGAAGTCCTTTTTCCCTGTTGAGCATGTTCATTGATCTAACGTAATTGAATTGATCACCTTAATTATCAATGTATGTGAATCCATATAGTTAATCTCAGTATGTAAACAATTGGATTAACCTAATTATGTGAACTAAGGTCTAATTAACTAGTTAATGATAATTCCTCCTTGAACATGTAAAATTTAACTATTAAATTGCAGCATGTAATTAGCATGTTAATTTGCATGTTAAACTAGTAGCATGTTACTTAACTAATGCTATGCCTATTTAACTAATTTACGATAACTAGCTAGTTAATGATAACTAGGTATGTTGATTTATTAAATAGAAGCAGGTAACCCAAGCATGTAAATTGACCTACAATAACTAACTATTACCTTGAGCATGATTAATTGGTAACCAAATAGAACCCTTGCATGTTTAATAAAGTAGATTTGAGCATGCTAATTAACTAGGTTAATTAACTTAATGGGATTAATTGGAAAGCATGTTAACTTAACTAGGGTAATTAATTAATTTGAGCATGTTAATTATTACTAAAGCATATCGATTAATTTAAGCATGTTATTTAACTCGAGCATGTTCAATTCTAAGTACGTATAATTAACTAGTTAAGCATGTTTAATCTCTTAAACTATTATTTTACTTGAGCATGTTAAATTAGTAAATAACCAACATATTAATTTAAGCATGTTTAAGTAACTAACTGGAACAAAAGCATGCTTAAATTATCTAGGATAATAATTGTAATTCTCCCTTGAGCATGTAATTAATTAACTAGTTTAATAATTATAATTGATAATCTTTGGATTGAGAATGTAATTAGTTAGAATAACTGAGTGGCATAATGGTTGAAATTGTCTTGAGCATGTAACCCACCTAGGATAACTAATCAGAATAATCACTTAGAATAATAATTGTAGGTAGCATGTAAATGGACTAGGAAGATAACTAGATAATTGGCATGTAAATTCCTGTATTCAGTATTATAAATGTTCTCCGTATTATTGGTTGCCTTCATTGATGTGCATTTTCAATTCATATTATCCTTTTATATGCGCTTTTAATTTCAGTTACTTTCGTTATGCGCACTTCAATTTCTATGAATGTTATATTGTGAAGCATCATGCATCATGTTAGGTTGAGAATGTATGAGCATGCATCATGTTAATAGAAATTCGTAGGGAGTGCCACTTTGGGGTGGTACTCACACATGCATGAGTGACGAAAAATGTTAAGGAATAAGGAAGTAGAAAACATTCAGGATGGGCAGGATATGTCTATTATTGGAACAACGCCTAGAGAGCGGGATACGCTCGAAGGGAAAAGAACAGTCATGATGGGCGGGATACGTCTATCACTGAAAAAACAGCCTTGAGGGCGGGATACGCCTGAAAGGAAAAGAAAAGGGAGTTGAGGGGCGGATGAGTAGTGAAACTAGTCAGCGGCTAGGCGAAGCCCCCTACCTTGACGGGATAGGGGACCCACTTGCAAGTAAAAGGTTAGGTCTGGTCAATTATTCCATCCCCTAAGACCCCTCAAATCTCCAGCTTAAAGTACGAGTAACGAACGAATAGATGAACAAACAAATGAACGTAATTGAAAGGATTGGTTTGGGTGGCCCCCATTCCAAATGAGCTAGAGAATGTCATAAGCATAATTTATTAAACTCTTTTCCTTATTGAGCCATTAGGCTCACGTATTACTTGTGGTGTAGGTGCGAACGACGAACAGATAATAATAGGCTCATGTATGAGAACGACGGACAAATAATAATGCAGAGGTGAAGGATTTGTACGGGCGAGATTGGGGGTGGCCAGGCTTAAGAGTAAAATGAGAAACGGTTGTTATCACATAAGTTTTATTATATTGTATTTCATTGTTTAGTTTCTTCTTTAAATAATTTATTTACGCTTCCGCCATGTTTTATAAGGATTTATTTTAAAACGCATCCGCACATTTTATCAATTGGTGTTCATAACGAGTTTAAAGAAAGAGTCAGTAGCGATCCGGTTAGACGCACTCTGATACGTTTGATTTTCAAAAGGGAAATTTCAAAATTTTATGCATTTTAATGGATTAACGAAAAATTGGATCATTACAGATTGACTCTTCCAAGTGAGGAAGACTGTTGCGGTTGACCGGTGATCAACCGTGGTTACTCGAAAGTCAACTCGAGGATTGCTAAAATGCACAACATCATCTGGGTTGATTAGGCACAACAAGTGGTCTACAGGGATGATATTTGAGCACGGTTTTCCAATGGAAAACATGTCATTTCTCCCGTATTAGGCCTTCAAATGGGCAATAGTCTAGCATAAACTCCAATTCTACCAATATAAAGTAGAAATTTTCACGGATTTTAGTTGTTCAAGCTCAAATAAAATTCTAACAAAAAACACAAACTTTAAATGTAAAATCGGAAGTGAGAAAACACATACCCATGAAATGTCTTCACGAAAGAAGGAGATTGAGATGACACAGACACTAATAGGGCAAAGAAACGACGAGCAGTGCTAGTCGGTTCCTCCCGCTCCCCTCTCCTTCTCTTTGTCGTGGCTCACCCCAGAAAAGGAAGGAAACTTTCTTTTAAAAGAAAAAAAAACAATAATAAATAAAATTATTTATTTAATAAATAAAATATAAATTAATATATTATAAATATTAAATAAAATTTTTAAATCTTAATCCAAACAAACAATATAACTCAGAACTCAATTTATGCAAATGAGAACTTACATAATAGAATCTCATAGTTTCAAGCCGTAGGAGAGTACAAAACGCATAGTTGGCCATTGACTGTACCCGTTTCACATGTGATCGAAGACTCACAACTCGTGGCAAGGATCTAGTCAACACAAGAAAATTTGACTTGGTCAAAAAGAAAAATTTACTTAGAAAAAATATTAAATCCAAAAATTTTAGATTTTACATCAAAGAAACACGAAACGCATAGTTGACTATTAACTAGACCTTTTCACACGTGGCCGACGACTCAAGACACGTAGTAATGACCTAATTAACACAAAATAATTTGATTCGATCAAAGCAAAAATTTTACTCAGAAAAAATATAAAATCCACAAATTATGGATTTTACATCAAATATTTGAGTTTCTTTATCTAGTAGAGAAAGTCCTTCAACGTCCCTTTCTTAAGTAATAATCTCAAGCAATTAAAATTATAATGTTCAAACCTTTAGTGCTACAATATTGACTCATCCATAGTTGCTCCAATCGCTTTTATAAAACTCCATTGAATAGAGAAATTTCTACTTCTTCCCATTTTTACTATAAATAATTTTGATTTCTTCTCGTTATCATATAATTTACACCAATCATTCTCAAAACACAAAAAGTAACTATTTTCCATCATTTGGCCAACACAAAACAAGTTTTGAACAAGAGAAGAAACAAGTATTACATCTTTCATAAACTTGGTACCTTTATTTGTTGAGATTGCCACTGTATCTTTTCCTTTAGATTCAACAAGTTCTCTATTTCCAACAAATTTTCTTCCTGACTGCATGCTTGAAATGTGAAAAACAAATGTTCATTTTCCTTCGTTTATACATAATAATGAGATTGATGATTGTTTTTAATTCTACAATCTTGTTCAATGTGACCAAACTTTTTACAATTTCTGCATTGAGGCTTCTCGGTATGATTGCAATTTTTCTCAAAGTGGTTTTTCTTTTAGGAAATACCTCGAGGTGCAAAATTCTCCTGTTTTTCCTTTAAACTTGATGTATTTAATATCAGAATTTTTCTTATCTTTTTAGGCTTTTTCTTAGAATCCTTTATATTCTTGTTCTTCAGACTCACATTGTATTAAAAAGCATGCTCCAAAGAATTATCACCCTTTCTTGCTAACCTTTGTTAATAAGTTTGAAGAGAACCCATCAACTTGGTAACCATTAGCTTCTGCAAGTCATTTGACTCTTCAATTGCAGCCAGTATATGATCATATTTTTCATGCAAACTGATCAAAATATTTTAGCAATTATTTGATCAGTTACCTCTTTACCGTAACTCTTCATTTGATTAACCACTTCAATTAATCTAACATAATACACTTTCACTGCTTCTCTATCTTTCATTTTTAAATTCTCAAACTCCCTTATAAAGCCTTGAAGTTTGATGGTCTTTATCTAATCATTTCCTTGAAATTCTATGTTCAAAATCTCCCATGCTGTCTTTGAAGTTTCAACCATTATCAATCTTTGAAAGATTGATTCAAACACTACCTGTCGAAGGATGAACAATGTTTTTGTATCATTGGTGCTCTTTTGTTTGCTTTCGGTTGAAGGTGAACTTTTTTTTGTTGGAAATGTTATCTCATTTTCCACTACATCTCATAGATCTTCGGATAGAAAAAAAATTTTCATTTTGATGCTAGTTTTCACCACTAAAAAGAGGAACGGATATTGATGCTCCAAGGGTTGCCATTTTTGACCCTTAAAGAAAACTAGTTTGCTTTGATACCAACCAATGGAATTTAGAAAGAAAAAAAATTTTGATGAGAAACTTCAATCTTATTTTTTTAGATTGATTCTAATGTTCTTCAATTAATTTTTTATTGCACAACACTCTTTTATAAACTAACGTAAACATTTAAGGATCGAACTAAAGAAAAATACACCTTTCATCTTCCCACGCCCATAGAAAAATGGAAAGTCTTCTAGAAAAAAAAACTATTAAATTTAAACTTTTAATAATCAGTATTTTTTGTTCAAAGTTTTAGTTTATAAAAAAGGAAATTAACAAAATAATCACTGTACTATTAAATCAATAACAAGTTAATCACTGAATAATTTTTTCTAACAACTTAAATACTGAACTATGGAAAATGGACAGAGCAAACATCACGGTTACATTTTCCATTAAAAAATATTGTCATTCCGCTGCGTAACATTGTCTTTCCACTACAGAAAGTGAGTCATTGACATATGACTCATGAAAGATGATTTTCTGCAGAGGAATGACAACTTTAAAGTGGAAAGACAACTTTTCGCAAAAGAAATATGACTTTCTTTTCTAGAAAGATGACTTTCCGCACAGAAAATATAATTTTCCGCACAGAAAATATAACTTTCCGCAAAGGAAGACTTTCCTTTGCATCTTTATTCTACAGATAAGCAATAAATCCATTGTTTTCGTCGTAGGAAAATGAAGGCAAGTTGTGATCTCCCATGGACCCTAAAATACTTTTAAATCATCCTACATCTAAAACATTATATATTCTTTTACAAAATCTTCTAAATTATAAAACTAAAAAAACTAAAATTAACTTATACAACATTTTGTCATATCCATTCTCCATGGTATTAGCTGCTCTCCATTGAAACTCTGTAAAATCACGAGTATTTGCAATTTTTTGCATGAGCATTAACTTTTTTCCACTGCGAGCTATCTGAAACGATATGGTCAAGTAATTTCTTTTAAGTTAACATTGATATTTGCATCGTTCCTTTTCTATAGTTGAATATTTTATTTGTTAGGAAAAATTATGTCATGGTGGACTTATCATTGATCTCATAGTATAGTGGTGGTTTTGTTGATTTCTCTTATAAAAATAATTATTTAAAAAAAACTACTTTAATATTATTATATAGCTGTCCAAATGTTTTTGCCTTTGTCCATATCTTACTTTTATTTATAGAAGTTTGTAATGATTCGTGTATTTTGTGGAATTAGTTCGAGTCATTTTACAAAATGACAAAATTAGTCAACTTGCAGATTCTTGAAAATCTTTAGAAACCTTGGAAATTTAAAATTGAAAATTCGGCCCAATAACTCCAAATCTTTATCAGTTTAATTTAGTTTTTAATTTAAAAACATATGTAAGAGAAATCTTGTTTGGAAACATCTCCATAGCGAAGCAATCATACCATCATTCACTCCATCCTCCATCGTCACGTTTTAAATGATTTTTAAAACGAAGAACATTCTTGAAGAACACAAAATTCTTGAAGAACATTCGTATTCTCAGAGCTTAGTTTATCATCTTTTCATCGATTCAAATAGAGTCTAGGGCAAAGAAATTGATTCTCAAGCGAAGGGGTGGTCTAATTGTGACTCAGCTGCGGCCACGGCCAGAAATGATGGACTCAGGTCGTTAACGAAGTTGGATTGAAACCGATCTCATTGTCAGACAGTTGCACCACAATATTTCCACCGCGGTGCAAGGTGGAGCACCTGCGGTGGAAGGTGAGTCAATTGTGGGTGAAGTTGAAGGACTTGTGGCTGCCCCTATTGGCGAAATTAAAACACTAGTCGAGGTTGAAGCTCAACCATAACCTCAGCCTAAAAAATGATCGGCAGCAGGTGTACTAGTCCATTTCAAACCCGTTACAATGGATTCTACTCCACACTCTTCAAGACCGCAAATGGCAAGGAACGGTATGAAGCAATATTAAACACCATTCAATTATTTTTTCTAGAAGAGTAAACTTTGAGTCATTGGCTGAGTTGGAAATTGAACAATTGTTTGCGGGGGCTAGCTTAGCCAATTTGTGACGTTTGGGTGGAAGTTGCTGTGAGCAGTTTGTCAAACTGTTTTATGTAAATTTGGAACTGTCCATCCAACCATTAGAGGTGCGGACTTATATGTTTGGATGGGAGTTGAGGTAGACTCCCAATGATATTAACGTGCTGTTTGGATATTTGATGGAGGGACCAAGCTATCATTACTATAACATGTCTCGGTAGTAGCAACCTTTCATCAGACGAGGAGAAGGTTTGACAGTGCTTAGATTGTTGCATCGTGATCCCGAGATTGGAACGTACAAGAAGCTAAAGTCCAATGACTTGAATACCATAGCCCGAGTGATCCATCATCATGACGCACACCATTTTGCCACATGATGGACATCGAGACCTTGTTAGCTACATGAATCTCTATTTTATTGAGAAGATGTTCAACAGGAAAAAAGTGGACATTGGCTTTGTTATTTTGAGTCACATGTATAAGGTGCTCAACAACTCGGCCAAGAGTCTACCATTCAATTGGCTAATTAAGAGGATTGTTAAGCATTATTGGGTACCAATCTCGGAGGAGGAGCCGCGAATCGGAGAGAAGGCCACAGACGTCCACAACAAATTGAAAGTGGACCAAATAGGGCTCAACAAAATTGAAGGGTATGGGTATGAAAGACTCCATCCAAGCCCACCCAAAAGAAGCAAGCTATAGTGTCCCAGCCCCCAGCACCCCCTCAGTTGTACAACCTCCAACCCCCTTAGTGGATCAGCCTCCAGCCCCCAAGAAGGAACAACCTCAAGCCCCCTCAAAGGAACTAGCTCTACCATTGCCTCTACAGCACAAGAAGGATAATGTGCCCAGTTGATGACTCTTCTCCATCTTTAGACATCTCATTTTACTTCGATGCCTGAAGAGATGTCAGGCTGGATGCACATGATGGAGAATCGACTTGTCTGGGTGGAGGAGCTCCGTCAAATGGGGCTACTCAAAATGCAAAAAATGGAGAAGCGAGCAAAGGAGCACCATCATGAGATTCTAGCAGCATTCTAGAGAATGAGGCAACGAGCATCCCTTCCACCATCATCTCGAGCAGTCTCTCTAGGAGCCTCTCCATCATCCTCTTCAGCAATAAAAGGTAATAACTGCTTGTAAGTTATTTAATCTTTGCGCAAACTCCATTTTTTACTTTATTGTGTGCGACGTAATAACGTGTTTGGAATTTACAGCACCATTGCCCTCAGAGGCCAACCTGCTCCTCCTACCGTGCTTGCAAGGGTCAAAGAGACAGATGTGTCGGGTGGATCGTAGTCTCCGTCACTTAAAATAGTGTGTGTGGTATGTCTTTGATTTGATTATCTACGTGTGTTTGTACTTATTCATGCCTTATTAGTCTGACGGTCTCTTGTCAATTTTTTTTACAGCCAGGTGAACTGATGCATCTTTTCAAGAAGCTTATTACTGGAAATACTTAGAAGAACCTAGAGATGTGTACAATTCTTTCGAGAAAGCTAGTGCATGATGAGTACACCATCACTGAGATCATCTTCTTGTAGTAAAAAAGGATGGCAAACACAGTGAGAATTACGTTCTTTTACATTAAGTAGTTCAGAAGCTTTTATCTTAGTACTTATCTTTGCTTTGCTTTGCTTTCTTTGTATGGAGTGATATGTATTGAACGAAGAAGAATACTGTAATATCCCGCTAAAATCTTCTGTTAATATAATATAAAAAAAATTTGTGAAATAAAAATTAAAAGTGGATGATACCTAAATGCGCTTATTATAGTAAATTATTTCGGTTTAATTGGGGTAAAAGAATTATTTGTTAATTAATAAAAATGTTAGAATGATAAAATGTAAAATAAAATTTAGTTAAAAGAAATTAGAAAAGGAGAAGTGGAAAAACATGTTTTCTTGAAATCACACAATAATTGAGGACTTTTGAGTTTGCCTTATTTTTTACTTTTGAGAGTCCATGTCTACCATCTGAATGCTTTCCCAAAGCAGTGAAGGAGTTTTCTGCAAAGCATTGAAGGAGTTGTCTGCCATCAGACGAATTATTGCTTAAATCCTATAATGAATTGTCTGCAGCCAACATTTTTCTTCACCTATAAATTCTCCTTCTCACAAGAGGAAATGACCCGGAGAGATAAGGAGTGTCAGGTGAGGGAGAGAATGTGAAATCGAGAGAGTGTGGAAGGAATTGTTGCGTGAGTAGTTTAATCTGTAGTAAGGGTGTGCGTATCGAAGCTTTGCAAATACTGAAGGTGAAGTTCAATTGTACAAAAAACTCCTACGCGGTAAGAATTAAGCGGGTCGTGGCCCAAGGAGGCCCTACACCACAAGTAGTCTATTTGTTTTACCTATTCTGTTCAAAAAATTCTTTCTAACATATTAACTCTCGATTACGCATTTGTATATGTTAATTATCTACTATTAATAAACATAAAATGCTAATTAAAAAGTATTATTAATAATTGTTTCATTGTTAATTACTCTTATTATTCAATTAATAATAATTCCCATTATTTTCTTATTTAATTAGTTTTGTTAAATTATCATTGTAGTAGTTTTAATTTCTTGTCATTTTATTGTTTTCTGCTATAATATGTTAATTTCTTGTTTCAATAGTTTTCATTTCGTATATTTTAATTTATGAATTCTTATATTCATTTTCTTAATGTGTACCATGTTATAAAAGAAATATTCACTATGTGTAAAAAGTATACATAAGTGTGCAAAATATTATTTCATGAAATAAAATGACTCTTGTTATATTTTATGTAATATTATTATTTCTCTCTTTAATTCATTGCCATGCATCATAATCATAGACTTAAGAGTGATACCACATGGGATTGATATTCACATAACACGGGAGAGACATTTTGTAATATCCCAAATCGTTGTTGAGCTAAAAGCATAGCTTAAGTGATAATTTTGAGATATTAAGAGCTAAGTTGGACAAGAAAAAATATTGGTCAAGAGAAATACAATTAGAATAAGTGAATTATGATATAACGTTATGTTCGAAGTTAGATTAAGAGAATGATTGAAGTCAATTGGAGAATTCTTTAGTGAAACTTAATGTTATATTGGACGATATCTATTGGTTTGATAGTTAGTGGAAATACTAAGAGAAGATGTATTTGTACACATTTTGATATTATAAGCTTGAAAGTATATGATTCGTACTATATTTTATTTAGTGAAGGATAATGTGAAGAATGAATAGTGAAACATTTGGTATACGATAAGGTTTAGATAATTGAGAAGAGTGTATTAAGATTGATTGAGAGTAATATGTGTATATATATATATATATATATATATATATATATATATATATATATATATATATATATATATATATAGGGTATAAATATTATTATGTGTCATGTTAATTACATGAGGGTCACGAAATATTCTTGAAGAATTGTTGAAATTCAAGTGTTGGGCAGGGGGGTCGATCGGCGAGGAGCGATTGACCGACATCAATCGACCGATGTGCTTGTTGTTAGTCTGTGAATGAGCATTGGTGATCGATCACCTGGAGAAGAGAACTGCCGCCGAGATCATCCGCCATTTATGATGAATATCTTGGAGACTTTTAATCGATGAAAGATGAAATGAAAACGTTGCCCGAACGTCTGGAAATTTAAGAGAGCGACGTTGCATGTGTTTGGACATCAATGGATCGTCGGTTAATGTCAACGCATCGCTGGAACTTCTGGAGATGGCGTTGAGATTTATTATTAATAGTTATGTGTATTAATAATGGATAAGTTTTGTGAAGAATCTAAAAGTGTTAAACCGTTAAAGCTAAGGATTTCAAGTACGTGCTATTGCATGTGCTTTGTCCGAAAGGACCTACATCATGGGAACTTAAGGTTTTTTTTAATGTTTGTTTACTAATGCATAAGTTTTGTTATTGTATAAAAACGTATGTTGTTTGCTTGCATATTTATTATATTTAAGTTTAGTTTTTTGATAGGATGGATCACGTTCGATATAATTGTATGCGGACAACAATGTTAAGACTCGAAATCCTAATAAACATAAATAGTTGTTTTTGTGGACCGGTTTGTCACACTCGACACAGAAACCAAAGTTAATAACTATGGTCCGGTTTGAAACGTCAGACACAGATGTTTATGTGGTCCGGTTTGTCACGTCCGACACATAAATTGTAAAAGACTGAAAGAGTATGAGATAACAAAATGAAAATAGTAAGATACGTAATTAAATTGTTTTTGTGGGCCGGTTAGTCACGCCTAGCACAAAAACCAAACCTAATAACTTCGGTCCGGTTTGTCACGCTCGGCAGAGATGTTTGTGTGGTTTGGTTTGTTACGGCTGACACATAAATAGTAAAAGACAGAAACAGTAAACGAAATAACAATAAAAGACATGAACAGTAAAAGAGAAATGAAACAGAAAACCTTATGGAATATGATAGAAATTGTATGTGAGTTTTATGTTTTAAGTTTTTGTACGTACTGAGCGTTAGGCTCAAAATTAAGTCCCGTTGATGTAGGTATGCAGCCAAGAGATAGATAAAGTTGTTGATGGACATAGCTGATGAAGTGTTGTTGTGTGGATGTTTGTGCTATTGGCAACATTGACCTGTGGTTATGGCTCACGGAATGGAAAAAATATTTTTAAAGGCTTTTAAGTATTTTATGACTTCAAATAAATGTTTTAAGTTAATGTGTTTATTTAAATGTTTAGTTAAATAATAGGTTTATGGTATTTGCTTGTAAAAGACTTCTACTATATATTTTATATGATTAAGACTTCCGCTGTATATTTATGACTCTGGTTTTATTACGCAATGTTTTTACAATGGTTTTAAAAGAAAAAGAAAATTTTTATATGGAAAAAGTTACAGGATGTTACACTTTTTATGGGAGGGACTGGACTTAATAAATGAAATGAGAATTAGGGGTTGAGGGGGGTAGTTTAGATTCAAACCAGAGGACTCGAGAATAAACCCTTCCATAGTACGGATGTGAGACCTTGTCTCCTGGAAGGTTTCGGTAAAAAAGTATTCTCCTTGCGGGAAATATTCTCAATATCGCCACTTAATATATGAGTTAAATATGAAATTACGTGTAAAAGACAGTTGGGGTGGATTCTCTTCTCACATAATAACGAAAAAGCATTCATCATATTACATCTTAATTCTTGCAGAGAGTTAGGCTCACAGTTTGCTTATGGTGTAGGTGACTGCCTAGATATTTGTATTACTGAAATGGAGGAAGTAACATTACCTACTAAGCCATTGGGTTACCCAGCTGAGTTGATCTGAAAAGTTATGGCTCCTAAAGAAATAAAAAAATTATATTTATTTTAATGGTTTGTGAGACAATAAACATTTGTGGGATATTATGAACTAGTAGTAAATGTTTAAACTATATTTTAATTTGATATTGATTTCTGCTTTATGCACTCTGATAATTGTTTTATATTGTATATTTTGATTTAATAAATAAAGAACAAGAAAAATTTATATGGAAAAATTAAAAGATAAATTGCTCAAAAATTTGGTCGTTAAAAATACTTTCAGGTTCAATATCAAAATTTGCTACGAACATTATGGTTGATTCACGTAAGTTAACATCTCGCTTTCCATTTTGTTGTTCATGTTTCAATAGTTCTAACGCATGATTCCTTTGCATTTCAGTCACACCCAAAGCAACCATGTTTTATGTCATCTGTTGACTTGCACACTCGCTATCCTTACTAGTTGTTGCTGCCTAAAGCAATTTCGATCGTCGTACCTCCAAATGACAAAGAGTGGTATATTTTTTCACTTCTGTAGATTCATATTGCTTTCTGCTTATGTGCTGATTTTTTTCTTTGTACTTCAGCCCGTAGACATCTTTCATTGTATGAGTGAGGGGTTGGGTGTGATCCAAGACTGCAAGAAGAAGGATGACTTCCAACATCATGATGATGTACCCACAAAGGGTACGTTGTTCGCCAAAAGTCCAACGTAATCATGGACCTACAATTGCATTTTGACATCACAGATTTGTAGAAGAAACCTTGCAAGAAGGCGGCTTAGGGTATGTTGGAAGCTCGGTGCGTGTTCAGCTAGAGACGAGTGCATTTAAAAGGATGTACATGTGTTTAGCTTGTTGTAAGATAGGGCTGTTGAACTGTGCTAGACCAGTTATTTGTTTGGATGGTTGCCACTTGAAGGGATCGACTTAGGGCTTCCTGCTCACTACTATCAATATCGATAGGAACGATGGAATGTATCTTATTGTTACAACAATGGTTGAAGTAGAAAATAGAGAATCTTAGAGATGGTTTCTGGAATTGTTGCTAATCTAAACACACCGTCTGGAAATGGGTGGAGCATCATTTCTAACAGAAAAGGTGCGGTTGATTGCTTTTGTCTTCTGTGTTTATGTTATGCTGTGTGTACCAATGTTTGACTCATACTGTGAATCTTTGTCGGGGCTGGTGCCAGCTATTAGAGAGGTTCCAGGGCAAGCAGACCATCAGTTTTGCATCTGACACCTGTATGCCAATTTTCAAAAATAATTTAAAGGCAAGTTATTCAATGATGCAATGTGGGCCGCTTCTAAAGCCACAACAAAGAGCCACTTTGAGAGAGAGATGACGAAGCTATTTTTGTTTAATCCTGCAGCCCCCAACTATCTACAAGCAATATATGTGAGATGTTGGGCCAAACATGTCTTTTGCTTCATCCCAAAGTGCAATATTCACCTCAACAACCTGAGGGAGTCCTTCAACACCTGCATCCTACCAGCTGGGGACAAACCGATTTTCATTATGTTTGAGATCATACGAAAGTGCATCATGGGAAGGATTGTTAAAAAAAACAAAAGTGGCGCGCTTGATGAACTTTTTGTGTCCGCAGATAAAGAATCGGTTTGCCAGACTACAACTTTAGTGTCACAATTGGAGTCCACAGTTATCAAGCACTGCCTAGTTCAAGGTCAGTAATGTTAACGAACAATACTATCTTGATTTGGAAAGATGTACTTGTAATTGTTACCAATGGGAGTTGACTAACATCCCGTGTGTCCATGCAGTCTTGTGTATGCAATTCATGAGGAGATCTCTCAAGGACTTTGTGCATGAGTGCTACCACTGGGAAATATACATCACGATGTACTACCACTTTGTCCGATCCATCAGCAAACAAATAATGTGGCCTCCAGTGACGCATCTTGACCCAATTACACCTCCCCCATTTAAAAGACTTCTTGGAAGGCTGCAAAAATGAAGAATATGGGATGTGGACGAGGCCCCATGATGGATTACTAGTACATTCTATTATTAATCAAACTTTTAAAATTGTCATGGAGGTATTCAAGGTCAAGCACCAGTGAGTTCAAGTTCAAACATAAAATATTTGAAAGACTTCCAAAATTGTACACTTCTTGACCTCCAACAAGTCTTTGGCTATTGTGGCATTCAAAATGACATCATTACAAATTGACTGCTTCATGAAGATTGAAGCTGACTTTCTAAGCTTTCTAGAATAGGTTGGGTTGTTGAATTTAGAGTTTGTTTGCTGTGGAAAAAGCCAACAAAACAGAGAGCAAAGATTAAGGAAAGTCAAAGTGTCTAACCTTGGAGACCAAAGAAATCTCTACATGGAAACCAACCAAGTGGCCGAGCACCAACAAGGATTAGCTACCAAAATACATCTAAACTTGGAGAAGAAGAAAGGAAGATATTATTTAAATATTCTTTTAGTTAATAAGCCTAACTTCTATTAAATAGAAAATCAGAAAACTTATTCTATGAGCTGATTAGGGTTATTGTTGTTTAATTAGTTTAATATTATTTTATTTTATAGTCTGTAATTGGCTATTTAAATACACCTTATGAACATGTTTAGGGGAGTTGAATTTGATAATAGAAAAGATTTTGCTTAATTTCAAAATTGGAATGATTCCCTTTTCAACATTTGCTAAGTTATATCCAAAGTTCCCCCTCGTGTGCGTTATATCACAGGATTAATGTTACTTGTAAGTTTGGTAGCCTTTCTTATTGACATCCGTGCTCTTACTCCTTGGAGGAAGTTGGTATGAAGTGGTGTCCAACTTTTCAAAGGCACTTCATCAACAAATCATCCATACGGGAGTGTAAATCCCAATTATTTCTATTTCTAGCGACATATTTTCTATCAAGCATATTTCCTAATCTATGGTGGAAATTTACATAGTTCTTCAAGGAATATTTTCTTATTTCATCAAAAATGGTGTGGTCAAAATTTAAACTCAAAAGCTTCAAAAATGAAGGAGTTACAAGTTTCTAACGTTGGACTTTCCAAAAGTGAGTTGCGGCCAAAATAACGAAACCTAATTTCTGGTCGAGCAACTTGACTGATTCCACGACTGCTCTATCAAACAATTTTTAGAGTTGCCACTATCCTATTTTTCGGTTGATGTAATTAACTGGTCCGTCGACCGCCACTCCTAAAAAACAACTTCCTTAGTTGAAATGACCCGATTTTTCGTAAGTCCTTTAAAACGCGTAAAAATTTGAACTTCTGTAAAACCGTTGAAATCTCTTTTGAAAGAAATATCAGAGTACGACACTAAACTGAACCGCTACTAACTATTTGTGAACTCGTATTGAAAATCTATTTAATAAAATGTGAAAGCGTTACAAAATCATTTGTTTAAAACATTGCAAAAGGGCAAATCGTTTAATGAACAAACTAGACAATTAAATACTATGTTTGAGAAACTAAAACATTCAACACAATTTAGTGACAACCGTGCTTGCTTTACTATCGTTAGCATGGCCAGCCCCAATCTCACTCATACAAATCCTTCATCCTTCCTTTATTATGTGTTCATTATCTATTCGTCGTTTTCACATACAAGTGCCTACACCTACACAACAAGCAACTGTAAGCCCGGGGGCCTAGTAAGGAAAAGTGTTTATGCAACATGATATGCCTCTCTTTAGTTCTTTTTTGAATGGGGCCCACCCAAACCAATCCTTTCATTAAACCATTCGTTCATTTATTATTTACTTTACTTTAATCAATTCGTTCGCTACTCGTACTTCGAGCTGGAATTAGGGGGTTTTTCTCGTGCAATGCAATAGTGGATCAAATCTAACCTTTTACTTGCAATCTATAACTCCCGTACCCAATCAAGGAGGGGCTTCGCCTAATTGCAGACTAGAACCGCTACCCATCCACCCCCAACTCCCTTTTCTTCTTTCTTTTCTTAACATTTTACCTCACTTATGCATGTGCAAGTACCACCTGGTGACACTCCCAATTACATTCTATTAACATGATGCATGACCATGCATTCTCAACCTAACATGATACATGATGCTTTGTAACGTAACATTAACAATAATTGAAGTGCGCATATAAAAGAAAGTAATTGAATAGCAACTGTAATGGAAAGTGCATATAAAGAAAGTAAAGCATATACTAGAAGGAAATAATTGCGCACAACATAAAACAAGTACAATATCGAATTGAAACAGTGAATGCATCAAATAAGGGTTGGTATGGTGAATATGCAAGTAATTTATTTAAACTAACATGCTTAGGCAATTAGAAATAGAGCCATGCATAGACAACAAATAACGGAAACATGCTCATAAATTGGTAATCTATATTCTAGTTGATTAAGCATGCTTTTATGCTAGTTAGATATTCTGTAACTACATTTATCATTCTAGTTATGTTGTGACCGGATAAGTTATCTATATACGTTGTAAATATCTTATTAATGAATGAATATTTATCAAGAATTGTAATTTCCCGATTTTCGTAACAGAACTAATTTCGAGTAATCAAGGGATTTAATTAATTAGAAAAATTTGAAAAAAATAAGTACTTCAAATTGGGACATGAACAATTTAATTAGGTAAAGAATGAAGAATTTAATCTAAGAAATTAAATTAAGAGAATTAACACAAATACAAATTAAACAAATTGTATTTAGTAAAATTGAATTGAGGAATAAAAAGAAAGTAAAATAAACACATAGAGAGAAAGAAGATAAGTGATCGGCTGAAGTAAAATAGGAGGGGGGTTGAAGGTGAACCGATTTGGGTGTGTTGCTGGCCGGTTCGGTTCAGAAAGCAAGATAAAAAAAGGGGGAGAAATTTGGTCTATAACTTGGGGCGAGAACTCTAGACAAAAACTTCACTCTCCATCTCCACTTTCTCTCTCGACCATGGGTGGTCTTCTCCCCTGTCGATGGCGGGCATTGCAGACGAAAACTACCAGAAGAGTACCTTCCCTTGGAACGGAGGATGGTCACCTCATCTTATTCACCGGCATGTCATTGTGTGATGGAAATCTCTGTTGATAAGAATGTGACTCGATTATTACTGTCTATCGCATTATGGTAACTTTAGGAATTGATTGGAAAAGGTTGATTGTGAAGTTTGAGTTGCATGTTTGATGGCAGTGTGATTGGATCCAGTGTGATTACAGTAGGAGTTTACACAGTGATGTGGGGAAAAATCAAAGAAAAGGAGGGTGAAGGTCTTAGCAATGGAGTTGTCGACTTAGAACCTTCAAGCCAGAAGACCCCTCTTTTGCAGTGCTACTTAACTCGAGATGTAGTATAGCTTCAGCTTTTGGTATCTATCATTCTCTTTATGTTCTCATAATTTATTATTCCATTATACCCGTAATTCAACTGGCAAAACATCGAAAATGATGATGATGATGATGATGCTGCTTTTGATGATGATGATGATGATGCTTCCTGATGGATGGATGCTTATTCATCATGTGTTTTTGCAGTAAAAACTTCATAATATTTGGAATTCTATTTACAACAGCGTTGTCTGAGCATCAACTATATCATTGTGATTCTAAGCAGTTAACAGAGGTGGATGAAGACCAGTGTTCCTTAGCAGCCGAGGAGAAGAAATTTGGACGGAGGAAGTTGGAAGTACAATATTGAGATGAAGAGAGAAAAAGGAAGAAGAAAGATATGGAGTGTGAGACGGAGTAAGCTATGATTTGAAGAAAACCGTTCCCCTCTTTGTTGGAAACTGCACCAATCACACTGTATTCAGTTTAGGCTTAGGTTTTTTGGTTGATTTTAGTTGGTTTTGGGCTCCAATTGGGTCTGTTTGTTTGGTTTTTTTTTTCTTTATTTTTTGTATTTTTTTAAATTAAAAAGTATATGGTCACCTACATATGTCCTTTTGCTTTTTTTTTCCCCTCGCCTATAACTAGTTGCAGAAGGGGCATTCGTAGGGGGGAACATTTTTGAACGGGTGAGCGACGATCTAGCTAGGGAAGCGGAGTGCTTCGGGTTGAAGATCTGATATACTGCAAGGTCCCTAGACTAGATCGAGAGCCCAGGAGATTTCTAACTTGGTTGTTCATTTTGTAGGGGATCAATTCTATGTTAATCTTGGAGGATAACCAACAATTGAAGACATGGAGAAACCCTTCAATTTATTGGTTTGGACAAATGGAGGAGACAACTCAAGTGATGCTCCTCTCGGCCCTCAAGAAAAGCACTCCCACTAAGGTCGTGTGTCCAATCCTTTTTGTACATTTTATGCTGATGCTTTTTGGAGATTATCATGCTGATGTTTTTGGAGATTTACATGGTTTTAGGAAAGGAACTTTTGCATGAGAAATGGAGTGGTGATGCTAGAGTCCATTGGCCCACACAAGCCAAGTCCACTCGGCCATTCACCTAGCCGAGTGGTTAGCCATTTTATTTTGTTATTTGTTTCTTGTCTTTTCCTTATTTTTGTAACCATAATGGGAGAACTATATATATTACATTTTAGCTGCTGAGCAAACAGTGATCTTTTGACAAAAAACCCTAGCTTTGAAGAGAGACTCTTCACCTCTTTGTGAGGAACATTCGGCCAAGCTTCTAGGAGTTGATCCGAGGAGTGGGCCACCATTTCTTCAATCCTTGTTCGTTTTGGTTGAAGATCTTACTGTCACTTCTTGGCCTGTTGCCTCTAAGGTAGTAGATCCAGAGTGTAAGTGAGGCAAAACACACATTCCAGCCCGGTTGGAGACACTCCTTGTGGAGTTCAATCAAACCAAAGGTGCAGATCGGTTCCTCCCAAATCAGTTTTCCATTTTTCTCCAACATTCCCAACACCAAAGTTACTAAAACTACCAGAAAAATCATGCCATATTCATCAGGGTTCCATGGAAAGAAGAATTATCAGAAAAGGAGTTCGGGTTCAGAAGTTACACACCTTTCTTTGCTGAAGACTCAATCTGTCGATTGCCACCGACCTTCAAGTAGCTTTTGTATGAGATCTCAAGTTGCATACAGGCTTTTGAGCTGAATTTTGTAGGGAGCAAAATAGATATATGTGAGAGTGTGGTGTCCAAAACTTAGCTTCATAGAAACTATAGATAGGAAGTTCAACCATCTAACTGGAAGCAGCTGCTCGAAAGTAGCAATTGGCACCTCCTACTTGCAAGTAGGCTACTTGCTTGAAGTACTCCATTTTCATTGGATCGATTCTTGATCCCTCCTTTGGAGGCACGTTAGCATGGTATCAGAGCTTGATTTATCTATGCTTAGATACATTTTGGTGATAAATTACTTCGTATTATGATGACAAGAAGTGAAGCTCAACAAAACCAAAACCAAGAAGCTTCAACTAGTTAACCGGTTGCTCCTCAACCACCTCCCATTGTTGAACCATCTTTGTAGTAGCAAATGGACTCTTTTAAGGAAGAGATAAAGCTGATGTTACAACAATTTACACTGGCACAGAGGCCCCAACTAAATGCTGACTGACCACAACAAAACCCTCAAACCGCAAGGAGAAGAAATGTGGGTGTTCGGAGACCCCATTTTTATGATGATGATGAATCCGATTTTAATCCAAGAATTTCCACCAAAGATGAGTTGAAGAATGTCAAAGTATCCATTCCTCCTTTCAAAGGGTCCAGTCAAGGTGATGAATTCATGGAAAGGATTGAAAAGATGGAGAAGATTTTTGGGTGTTATGATTATTCTGATAGAGCAAAAATTCAGCTTGTGGCACTTGAGCTTAACGGCTATGCTCATTTGTGGTGGGAGAACCTTAAAGCTCAGGGGAGGAGAGATGGCATGGAAGAAGTTGATACATGGAGGGAAATGAAAAATTTGATGAGAAAGAAATTTGTGCCACTACATTACTGACAAAAGTTGCTTAATCAAGTGCAAAGTTTGAGACAAGGGTCATTGACGGTTGATGAGTATTTGGCCGAGTTTGAAACTTTGAAGACTCGATGTGGACTTGAAGAACCAGAGGATCAAGTCATAGCAAGGTTCATTAAAGGCCTCCACCATGATATAGGAGACATTGTGGAGTTGCAACCACTAGACACCATGGAAGGTGTTATCCAAATGGCCGTGAAGGTGGAGCGGCAAAGATTGAGAAATGGAAAGGAGGTGGCTACCAAGTTCACCCCTCAAAGAAAGTTTACCTATCCCAATCCCCAAACCAAGGAGAATGAGAAGATAACAAACTTCAAGGGGGCAAATAACAAGGGAGTTACTATCAAATCCGTGGAGGACAAGAAAGTGGTGGATGGAGTTCCAAAGCTGAGAGCAAGGGACATCTAATGCTTCAAATGTCTCGGACATGGTCACATTGCCTCTCAAGGCCCCAATAAAGGAGTTATGATTTTTAGGGAGGTGACAAATGAGTTAATTAGTGAGGATGAAGATGAAGCCTCCACCACCCTTGAAGAGGGAGAAGAAGAAGTTGATGTGGCCGAGAGATGCTTGACACAAAAAGGACCTTTGTTGATGGTGATTCGGAAATCTCTAGTTGCTCACAGCCGTGGAGACAATGAGCAAAGGGAGAATATATTTTTTAGTAGATGCCTAATCGGAGAAAAAGTGTGCTCACTCATCATTGATGGAGGGAGTTGCACAAATGTGGCATCTCAAGAGCTTGTGGACAAATTGAAATTGGAGACCACCATACACTCGAATCCATACCAATTGAGTTGGTTGAATGATCGTGGATTGTTGAAGGGGTCCAAGCAAGTGAAGATTGATTTTACAATTGGGGGCTATGAAGATCAAGCCCTATTTGATGTGGTGCCAATGAATGCAAGCCATATCGTGTTGGGAAGACCATGGCAATCCAATCGGAGAGCATTACACGATGGTTACATAAATGAGTACTCACTCAAGCTCCAAGGCAAGAATTTCATTTTAATGCCTCTTAGTCTGAAGCAATTGGCCAAAGATGAGGAAGCTAAGAGGGAGCAAATGTCCAAGACTAACTTATTTTTGTCAAAAAATGAGTTGAAGAAGAGCCTTGTGAAGGAGGGCCTATTGTCATCATTTTGTTCAAAGAAAGAATGGAGGAGCTAAGAGTGGTTCCTATGGAAGTTGCACAACTTCTTAAAGATTTTCAAGATGTTTTCCCTGAGGAGTTACCTCAAGGACTTCCACCCTTTCGAGGGATTGAGCATAGAGTTGATCTTGAGCCCAGATTAATTTTTCCAAATCGTCCCGCGTATGGACTAAACCCGGAGGAGGTCAAAGAACTTCAAAAACAGGTTCAAGAACTTCTAGAGAAAGGGTACATTCAAGAATCAATGAGCCCTTGTGCTATTCCTAGTTTGTTGGTATCCAAGAAAGATGGCACTATGAGAATGTCCATTGATAATAGGGCCATAAATCAGATTACTATTAAGTATCGGTTTCCCATATCGAGACTAGAAGACATACTTGATGAACTTAGTGGGGCGGCTATTTTCTCCAAAGTGGATTTGAAGAGTGGTTATCACCAAATCCGGATGCAAGAAGGTGATGAATGGTTAGTGATGTCTTTCGGTTTAACAAATGCTCCTAGTACTTTCATGCGGCTAATGAACCATGTGTTGAAAGAGTTTTTGGGAAAATTAATTGTGGTGTACTTTGATGACATTCTTGTGTATAGCTTGGATTTGGCTTTGCATGTGAAGCATCTACGATTCCTATTTGAAACTTTGAGATAGGAGAAATTATTTAGGAATCTCAAAAAGTGCTCTTTTACTCAAGAAAGAGTGTATTTCTTGGGATTCATACTTTCGAAAGATGGCATGGAGGTGGAGGAAGCCAAAGTGGTGGCCATTTAGGATTGGCTGATTCCAAGGAGTATTTCGGATATGAGGAGTTTTCATGGATTAGCCTCTTTCTATAGGAGGTTCATTCAAAACTTTAGCACCCACATGGCTACCATGACTGATTGTACAAAGAAAGGGATAGAATTCCAATGGAGTGAAGCATGTCAAAGAAGTTTTGAAGACATCAAGAAAAAATTGTGCCGAGCTCCCATCCTTCGACTACCTGATTTCAATAAGGTGCTTGAATTAGAATGTGATGCTTCGGGTTTGGGGATTGGTGCTGTCCTAAAGCAAGAAGATAAGCCAATTGCCTTTTTTAGTAAAAAGTTGAAGGGTGCCACACTCAACTACTCAACCTATGACAAGGAGTTCTATGCGATTATCCGAGCATTGGAGGTATGGCAACACTATTTACTTCCTACAGAGTTTGTTATTCACTCTGACCAGCAAGTTTTGAGGCACTTCAAGAGTCAAAACAAGTTGGATAGAAGACATGCAAAGTGGCTTGATTTTCTTGAACGGTTTCCCTACATCATTAAGGACAAGAAAGGAGAGACCAATGTTGTTGTCGATGCACTTTCTAGGAGGTGAAACCTTTTAACCGAATTGAATACAAGGATAATGGGATTTGAATGGATCAAAGGTGCATATTTGGAAGATGAAGAATTCAAGGAGATCTACCAACAATTATCTCAAGGTAAGGCCGAGGGCACTTACCATCTCATGGATGGATATCTTTGTAAAAGTGGCCGGATTTGTGTGTCGAGGGGAAGCCTTCGGGAATCATTGACAAAGGAAGCTCATGAGGGAGGTTTGGCATGTTTGTGGAGGAAGATTGGCACTAAGCTCATTTTTAGCACCTCCACCCACCCTTAAATGGATGGCCAGACGAAAGTTGTTAATAGGACTCTTGGAGCACTAGTAAGGAGCATCCTTCGAGGGAAGCTCAAGGATTGGGATTTGCAACTCCCTTATGTGGAGTTTGCATATAATCAAAGCATCCACACTTCCACTCAGAAAACACCATTCGAAGTTGTGTATGGCTGCTTCAACCCCTTAACTCGCTTGGACCTCATTCCTATTCGATCAAAGGAGATGATAAATATTTAGGGAGAAGCCAAGGCTGAGCACATCAACTCTTTACATGAATGGGTGAGGAAGTCAATTGAAAAGAATAATGAATCCTATGCTAAGCAAGCCAATAAGGGCAGGAAAGAAGTGATCTTCAAATAAGGGGATCTTGTATGGCTTCACCTACACAAGGAGAGGTTTCCACACAAGGAGAGGTTTCCACACAAAAAGAAATCTAAGCTCATGCCTATAGCGGATGAACCCTTCCGAGTGCTACAAAGGGTGAACAACAAAGGCTACAAAATTGACCTCCTTGGAGACTATGGAGTGTCAGGCACTTTCAATGTACAAGACTTGTCACCCTATATAGAAGATGAAAATTTCCAAGAGAAATTAGAGGAATAACTTGATTTGAGGACAAATCCTCAACTACTCCTGGAGGATGAGAGCTCGGGAGATTTCTAATTTGTTTGCTCATTTTGCAGGGGATCAATTCTATGCTAATCTTGGAGGAGAACCAACAATTGAAGACATGAAGAAACCCTTCAATTTATTGGTTTGGACACATAGAGGAGACAACTCAAGTGATGCTCCTCTCGGCCCTCAAGAAAAGCACTCCCACTAAGGTCGTGTGTTCAATCCTTTTTGTACATTTTATGTTGATGCTTTTTGGAGACTATCATGCTGGTGTTTTTGGAGATTTGCATGGTTTTAGGAAAATAACTTTTGCATGAGAAATGGAGTGGTGATGCTAGAGTTCATTGGCCCACACAAGCCAAGTCCACTCGGCCATTCACCTAGCCGAGTGGTTAGCCAGTTTCAACATTGCCATTTTATTTTGTTATTTGTTTTGTCTTTTCCCTATTTTTGTAACCCGAATGGGAGCACTATATATATATTACATTTTAGCTACTGAGCAAGCAGTGAACTTTTGACAAAAAACCCTAGCTTTGAAGAGAAACTCTTCACCTCTTTGTGAGGAACAATCGGCCAAGCTTCTAGAAGTTGATCCGAGGGAGTGAGCCACCATTTCTTCAATCCTTGTTCATTTTTTTTTGAAGAACTTACTGTCCCTCCTTGCCCTGTGGCCTCTAAGGTAGTAGAACCAGAGTGTAAGTGAGGTAAAATGCACATTCCAGCCCGGTTGGAGACACTCCTTGTGGAGTTCAATCAAAGTAAAGGTGCAGATCGGTTCCTCCCAAATTAGTTTTCCATTTTTCTCCAACATTCCCAATAGCAAATTTACTTAAACCACCGCCAAAATCACGCCATATTCATCAGGGTTCTAAAGAAAGAAGAATCATCAGAAAAGGAGTTCGGGTTCAGAAGTTACACATCTTTCTTTGCTGAAGACTCAATATGTCGATTCCCACCGATCTCTGAGCAGCTTTCGTACGAGATCTCGAGTTGCATACAGGCTTTTGAGCTGAATTTTGGAGGGAAAAAATTGATATATGTGAGAGTGTGGTGTACAAAAATCAGCTTCATAAGAGCTCTAGAGAGTAAGTTCAACCATCGCTAACTGGAAGCAGTTGCTGGAAAGTAGCAGCTGTCACCTCCTACTTGCAAGTGAGCTACTTGCTTGAAGTACTCCATTTTCATTGAATCGATTCTTGAAGTACTCACCTAAGCATATTTTAATTAGACAAGTTAGTTCACAGGGTTAGACTAATCAAATTGTTTACATGCTTGGATTAACTAAATTAGTTAACATGCTCAATTAATTATCATTTAGTTAAGTTGGTTGACGAGTAAACATGCTAGATATAAAGTAAGACAACCAAATGGTAACGGAAAAATAATGATGGAAATATCAGTTTTATAATTAATAACTAAACAGAAGTCAAACTGCAAGAAGTAAGTCGTCACTCATTTGTCAAACATTTCAGACTTAACCCATTTGTCTAAGCATTTCTCATTCGTCAACTGTGTCTAAGCATTTATAACAAAGCTAATAACAAAGAACAGAGAAAACAACAAAGAAAATGACAAGGAAATCCATGGACTACCAATAGGGAAACATTATAAGGGAACAATAATCTACAAAACTAACAAGAAAATATCACAGAGTTAGAAATAATCCCAAGCATACTAGCATTCTACACTATCTATCAAGGAATTATGTAACAGCAAGGAAGATAACCACAACCAAGAAATCAATAGGAATGCATTTAAACACAGAAAAAGTAAAGGAAATATCATAGAACTATCAATAATCTATATCATACTAACATATATATGCTATCAACATCAAAGAATACACTCACGCACACTACTTACGTTGTAGAGCCTCCAAATGGCCAAGACTCCCATAATTCCATACCACTCATGAAGACACTAAACTCAAGGACAGCAGCACGGATAGTAGGGATGAGCTCCAGCTTCCAGAGCTCCCAACTCACAGCTTACTAAGCTTCACTCACGTTCACAAGCTTAACACACCCACAATAATCACCACACTTCACTCTTAGCTCACACACTCACGTAGGTAGAGCTCTCACACGCAGGAAGAACTTTTGCAGAGGAGAGAGATCTCATGCAAGAAATGAACTAAAAATGGCAGGGAAGAGAGGGAAAGGATGACTACATACCTAGAGCGGACAACGTAGGCGTAGGGGAAGGGGAGGGAATGGTCTTCCAGGCATGGATAAGGCGTCCATCATGGGGAAGGCATGGATCTGGGCATGGCTTCGTTGCTCCATTGTTGAACATTAATATGCTACACGAAAGAATTCATCATTTTAAATCCCTAATTTATCGCTGAACTGGGCTATTTCAGACAAGTGCAGACGCACTGATTTGATCTGCATTCATCCGTAAGTGTAAAATCTCACAGGCAAAAACGTGGATTTGGACGAGCACTAGCGTCCTTGTCCCCTTCCGTACCATCTGCAGATGAGGTTCAAACGTAATATGGCGTCCGCATATAGCTCTACATGTGTCCAAAAGTGTCCCAAAGTTTGATAGAGGCAAATCGGACGAGGCTACCCCACGTCCGCAGTCGTCCAAAATTTTCTAGGATTTGGACAGATTCAAATCGAACGTAGCTAGTCCACATCCGCATTCGTCCGGACTCGTCCAAAAGTCTGCGACACAGTGTAGTAAGGACGCAGAATCACATATTGAGTCGTCTTTACCCATTCCTCGTGTATGCAATGTGTTTGCGTACAAGAAAACTCATCTGCAGTGTCGTCCACATGCGTCTGGAAATGCCCTGGACAACTTTTCCTCACATATCTTCAATTAACTCCAATCCCATAACATTTCCCCTATATATACCCATCATAAAATGACACGCATAAATACACGATGTAATGTCCCAATTACCCCATTCTCTACTCATATCGCGTAAATGGGGAAAATGTAACAGAAATACGCTTAGACTTAATGCTCTAGAACGTCCTTTGTAATACCCCGATATCTGTCCAACTGAAAAAGTTGGGGTGTTATAGTGTTGTCAAAATTTTAGCTCAAAAGCTTCTAAACAAAGGAGTTACAAGTTTCCAAAGTTGGACTTTCCAAAAATGAGTTGCGGCGAAAATAAGGAAACCTAATTTCTTGTCAAGCAGCTCGACAGATTTCGCGACTACTCTATCAAACAATTTTCAGAGTTGGCACTATCCTATTTTTGGTTGATGTAATCAACCGCTCCGTCATTCGCTCTGTCGACCGCCACTCCTAAAAAACAACTTCCTTTGTTGAACATACATCTCCAACACTTCAACACTTATTTTCAGTTTATATTCTAATCCCCTTCCACTGGTGCATCATTTGGTATCAGAGCTAAAATGATTCCTACTAATTCATGATATTTTTCTCAACACAATGAAGAGGGGACGAAGCTACTGAAGAAGTTATTTTTTGAACGAGGAAAATTCACCACCAATCATATGGTACGAAAAATCTTCCGAAAGTCGACAACCCCAACTCGATAAAATTAGCACCTTGTTTGAAGGAATATTACGACTTGAAGCAAATATATCAAGCACTCTAGCCTTACAAGCACAAGACCACGATGAGGTATTAGAAGGTACTCTTGAAAAAATTGAAGAAAAACATTACTTACGCTGAAAAAGGGTCATTACTATCTTTGAAGTCACAATAAGATGAGGAAGAATGTGAAGAAGAACAAGCTTTTCATATCCCAAGCTCCAACAATGACAAGATTTGTCCTTTATTCATTAAAGATGAAATTTGTGCTAACATGGTTCCTTTGATCATGGTTAAGGGGCTTAGCTTGGAATTATTAATGTATGGTATAACTTACAAACTTTAGTGGCACATTGATAAAGACCAAATTGTTCATGGCCAAAGTTTTTCCTTTAATCAACGATGGAAAGAATGATGACACTTTGCCTTTAATGGATTTTAAGGAAAGTCTAAGTTGGTTAAGTGCCAAAGACAACATTAAGGTAAATCCAACTTTGGTTAATTATCCCATTGGAGTTTCACTAGTATCTTGATTTGTGGTATGATAAGTACAAGTAGTTTTCTTTGGAAGTCACCATGGCTACATGATAGAAGGCATATACATGATGGATATTCAAATTGCCATTTTTCATTCAAAGGTGATGAGAGGTTAGTCAATCTAGCTCTGATTCAACCAAAGCAAATCGTTATGGATTATGATACATTAAAAGAAAATCAAATGGATAAATTGATTAGTTTGACTTTTAGAGTTGGGTGGATTAAAGCTTTTATGTTAGTGGCATGATATGTGGATATGACATTCTTGAGGGTAATATTATTATCTTTAATATTGGTGGAAACTCATTTTTGGATATACATAGTGGTAGAAAAGGAAGGTTATTATTGAGGAATATTGATGTTAGATTTAATTACTATTATTGGATTATGGAAACCAATTGTACCTTAAGGAAAATGGTGTTATGTGCTGATCTTACACGTGGGCAACACTTTTATGGAAATAAAGGTGATGAAGATTTTGTCAGGTTTGGTAATTGCTTGTTTCATGATTTTAAAAACTACTTACCTATTTGTGCATCATTTTCCAAGAATAAATTGGTGGATTATTTTCTTTATATGATCAAATCCAAAAGGGGAAAGACATAACTAGTGTTCAATGCTTCAATTCAAAGATTGTGATTCCAAATATGACAAGCTTGGTATGACAACTCATGGAATTTGAAAATCACTCACAAGGAAAGTATTTTTGGGGTTCCTAGTAAGCCGAGTCAAAGAAAAGGCAACTCACTATTCTATGAAGGCATTATTATTTGCCCACAAATACTCAAAGGTATTCTCAAAACTATTTTTATGGAAATCATTGAATTAGAAAGGGATATCAATGACATTCCTAAGCTATTATTCAAATATAAAGGTAGTTTGTGAATATCTTACTATTATTAGCCTACCACATCATACAAGAATTATTTCCTTATTATTCATGGTTTGTGAATATCTTACTATTACTGGCCTACCACATCATACAAAGATTATTTCCTTATTATTCCTCACCATATTATTCAAATATGGGAGGTGTTTCATTCATGAAGATTTTATAGCCGATGCAAATTTCAAGGGCCACGACACATTTCCTTATTTGATTATGGAATATTATGATGAAATAGTTCTTTGGCTACACATACTTAAATGAGTTCTCAAGATTTTAACTATGGTAACTAATATTGTGGCCCACATTATTTCTAACTCGAAGACAATGAATGAGAATCTATTATCCGGTTATTGTTCAAGCATGAGAAGAGGTTTATGGAAATCTCAATATCATTAGCCTATTACCAAGAATATTTGTTTTCTTATCATGGAGATATTGAAGATATTACAAAGATGATAACCATGATGATTCTTCTTTTTATGGTAATAAAGAATATGGTGACATAAGATATGATTCTAGGTCGAATCCTTTTCAACCCCGAGAGGATGATGGAATACAAGTCCATTCTATTATAAATCAAACTTTCAAATTTTTCATTAAGGTATTCAAGGTCAAGCACAAGTGGAAGTTCAAATTCAAACATAGAATATTTGAAAAACTTTCCAAAATTGTACACTTCCTGACCTCTAAAAAGTGTTTGACTATTTTGGCATTTACAACGACGTCATTGTAAAAAGAATGCTTCATGAAGATTGTATCTAACTTCCTACGCTTTCTAGAATGGATTAGATTGTTGAATTTTGAGTTTTTTTACTATGGAAAATGCCCATGAAAGCAAGAGGAAGGATTAAGGAAGTCCAAGCGTCCAAACATGGAGACCAAGGAAATCTCTACATGCAAACCATCCTAGTGGCCGAGCACCAACAAAGATTAGCTGGCAAAATACATCTAAACTTGTAGAAGAAGATAAGAAGATATTAATTAAATATTCTTTTAGGTAATTAACCTAGTTTCAATTAAGTAGAAAATCGGATAACTTATTCTATGAGTCAATTAGGGTTATTGTTGCTTAATTAGTTTACAATTATTTTATAGTTTGTAATTGACTATTTAAAGGTACCTTATGTACATGTTTAGGGGAGTTGAATTTGATAATAGAAAAGATTTTGCTTAATTTTGAAATTAGAGTGATTCCTTTTTAAACCTTTGGTGAGTTATATCCAAAGTTCCCCCTCGTGTACATTATATCACGGGATTAAGGTTACTTGCGAATTTGGTAGTCTTTCTCATTGACATCCGCGTTCTTACTCCTTGGAGGAAGAGGGTGTGAAGTGTTGTCCAACTTTCCAAAGGCGCTTCATCAACTATCCATATGGTAGTGTTCATCTCAATTATTTCTATTTATGGTAACATTTTTTTTGTCTTGCATATTTCCTAATCCACGGTGTATATTTACATAATTTTTAAAGGGATATTTTCTTGTTTCATCCAAGAAGGCGTGGTCGAAATTTCAGCTCAAAACCTTCTAAAACGAAGGAGTTACAAGCTTCCAAAGTTGGACTTTCCAAAAGTGAGTTGCGACCAAAATTAAGAAACCTAATTTTTGGTTAAGTAGCTCAATCGATTCTGCAACCGCTTTGTCGACTGCCACTCCAAAAAAATAGCTTCCTTGGTTGAACATACATCTCTAACACTTAAACACTTATTTTAAGGTTATATTCTAATCCTCTTCCACTGCATCACCACATGATGCACCTCAAGAACCTATCATCCGAGTCCGAGTCAAGGGGCTCCTTACTTTTCTAATCAATTTTTATTTTGCAGGTGGAGTCTCCTTAGATAGCCTAGAAGGTGAGCAAAAGTACGAAGACAAAGGTTCCACATTATCTACTCACTTGGAATGATGAAACATTTCCTCGGATTGTCACCACAACCCGCAACTAACTTGAGGATCAAGAGTACAAAGCTAAGTTGGACATTTAGTTGGGATTTATGTTTTATTTTTTTTTCTCTAGTTAGTTTAACTTATGTTTTATGGAGATACTAGATGTTTGGTTGGTTTTGGTTATTTTTTTTTATCATTTTGAATCAATTTTATTAAGGATGCTCGGCTAGCATGTTAGCCGAGCATTCATGCCCAAATTTTGTCTCCTAAAGGACACTTTTGTAATTTTACATTTGGGTTTCTTTGGAGGGTTATTTAACCTCTCTATGGCAGCCCTAATCTGCACTTTTAGTCAGTCAAAAGCTGAAGCTTCCTTTGGGTTTTCGGAGTTCTCTACCAAGGCGCCAAAAACTGAATTCTAGTCAAGGTTTCCTCGGCTAGTTTCCAAAGACTTCCTCCCTCATGTACGTTCACTCTTGGAGGTTGGATTTTACACTTTGTTTCTCTCAAAAACCTACCATAGTTGCTCATCCAAAGAGGAGGACTAGAAGAGTGAGAAGAAAGCGAGTTGGAAAGTCTTCTTCTTAGGAGTCCATTGAAATCACAGTTTCCAGGTATAGGAATTTTGTGGACCACTCGTAAGTTTGCCTCTGTTATGGTCTATTAGTTTTGAGATTGATTCTATAATTTTGAGGATTTGAAGCCCTATGGATTGGGGTGAACTGAGCACCAATTTAGTAAAGTTTGGATTAAAACTCACAACTTTATGTATTGATCTTTGGAAGTTGATAGAACTATTTTTGTGGGAACTATTTTTGGGCCGAGTCCTATTTTGTGTACAATTTTTGCTCTAGAGTGCTTTTGAACGTGATTTTTGACCTAGATTGATTTCTTTGGTACTTCTTGACGTTCTGTAAATTTGGACGCATGTAGCTGTATGCACTAGAAGATGCAGTCATTTGAAGTTGACTGTTTTGTTTTCACAATAGCTGATTGTACTATTTTTGTTAATTGACATCCTTGCACCTTTAAGTGCATCACCCCAAGCCGGATAGTGCAGGCCAAGAGACATATAAAAATGACGTGTGGTCGGTGTGGGGTTTTGAGACACAATTCTCACACGTTTGAAGGCCCATAGTCCAGTGCATGTGGCAGCCTCCGGTCTAGAGGCAGAGGCAATAGAGGAAGGTCAGAGGACACATTTATGGGTTTCAGAGTCCCCAAGATAGCCCCTAAGATAGTTCTCGACATAATCCTTGAGATAGTCCTTGAGACTGTTCCCGACATAGTTCCCGAGACGCAGGTGAACACATTATTGCATTTACATTTTCAGGTCTTACATTTTGAACTATGCTATTTCACTTGTAATGTGTTTTACAGGAGTATGATGCTCAAGGTCAACAATCAGAAACAAACACAAATGTGGACCTTAACCTTAATTAGAGAAGACAACTCACAATGCACAATCAAGTGCGTAACACATAGTTAATTGCATTGTCTTCTCTAATCAAGGAAGGTTGAGGTCCACATTATTGTTTGTTTCTGTTTGTTGTCCTCAACACCAATTGTAATGTAGAGGCATCATAGAAGGCTGTGAAAACAAAGAATACAGGGTGGATACTTTAGTTTACGTCTATAATGCACATATCCTTGATATGGTTGTAATTGATGACGAAATTTTGAATCTGTACTTCATTTTGAATCTGTAAACGAAATTTTGAATCTATACTTCATTTTGAATCTGTACTTTTTGATTGATCACGCTGACGTTCTGCTGTTGGTGTTGATATTCCACTGTGGAACATCATACATTTCGCATCGGTCCGACATGTTTCCACGATAGAATATCAACTTTTTGCTGTGGTCAGATTGAATTCCCCTGCCTTGTATATTTCTTCGTTATGCACAAGTTGCTTAAATTGTTACAATGAACATGTTAGTTGTTTGTTGATGATATATGAAATGGTTTGAGTCAATTTCTCTTTCAAAAAATTGAAAATTGTGCAAGTATTTTCATTGTTTTTAGTTTATCCCCCGTGTGACATCATCAAAAACCATATATTATCAAAGTAAAATATTTTCCAAACATATATTATCCAAGTAAACAAAACAAAACATAAACATCAACATAATTTTTTACAACCATATTGTGCATATGTGCATTTCAGGTGTAATTTATCAATTCAATTACAACCATATCGTGCATATGTGCATTACATACACTTATCAATTCCGTTAGAAGCATATAATGTACATGTCCACTCAGAATTGGTGTGATCTAACCACATCAACCATTTTTTATTGTTTCCTGAGGATCATCCAATTATATGCCTCAAATAAACTGTTGTAGATGATGTATATCTAGTATCAATGCACAGTTCATCTATTGATCCTTGCATGTTTGCTCACTCAATCCCATTATCTGATGTTCCTTGCATATAGGTGTCGGATGCAAAACTGATGCTCCGCTTGCCACACATTTTGCAGAGGCATGACATGTAATACTCCAATTTCTTGTAATGAAATTAAGTAATGATAATTATGAAAATTTTAAATTAGAAAACAAAATCGGAGAATTTAAATTGGGCCCATAATTATTGTCAACCGGTATCCGTAATAAGCAAGAAATTTAGAATTTGGGTCGATTAATATGCGATACATATGTTTGACACATGCATATATACATTTGTATATATGGATATTACACATTAAATTAAATTAATGAAATTAGAGTAAGATAAAGGGGTGGATTAAAGAAAAGAGGAAATAAAACGGGGAACGAAGCTCCTGCAGAGTGCTAGACTTCGCGATGGAGGAGTGCGATAAGGGAGGGACTGTTCGGCGAGCTGATGGTGACGCATGAGGAGCGATGAGTCGCAGAGTTAGTGCTCATGCACTTGGGTCTATGGAATGGAGCTCGTGGGGATGAATGGGTGATGCTTCCGTGTGCTGGAATGTCATAGCGCCAAACCAAGGTAGGTATTTTTGGTGAATTGTGCTCGTTGATTTGGTTCCTCTATCTGTTGTGTTGCTGTGTGTTTGATTGTGATGGTTGGCGAAGAAAATAGCAGAGGTGAGGTGATGAAAGAGATGTATAATCGGTGAGTATGTGCGTTTCGAACGGGAATTCCAGGTTTGCTCGATGGCAACTGGTTCCACCTGGTTCTTGGCCATCAAGAAGGAAATGCGTATCTTGAAGAATCATTACCTATAAATTTTCCACGTTAGCTTCCCTTTACATGTGGTAGTTTAGATTGGGTGCTAGGTGAGAATTTGATGATTATGTGAGGCTTGTGGGGGAAACTTTCGGCAATGAGTTTCAGAGGCAGAAAAGCTCTCTTTGGAGAAAAGGGAGAAAGGCAGAGTGAGAGTGATGAGCCGAGGAGAAAAATAAAGAAGAAGAAGAGGAAGCAGGGGAAGGGGAGGAGGGTCTCAGGTCCTTCTTGGATTCTCTAGGTATGCATCTCCTTCCTGTTTCCTTCATGAATTATGTTGGGAATTATGCTTTGAATTTTATGGAGATTATTGATGGATTATTCTACTATCCTTGAGGGGTAAGCTGTGAGTGAAACTGTGAAAGAAGAGAGAAAGAGAAGAGAAAGTGAGGAAGACTCTAGATGAGAGTGAGCTCCTGTCATTGAGGAAACGACTGAGAGGGAATAAAGAAGCAAGAAGAAGGAAGTGAGCTTCTGGAGAAACTGTCCTCTACTCTCGGGCGATCATTTTTAGTATGAAGGATTTCTTCCCTCTCTGTTTTTGGATTTCATATGATTATTAGAAGATAAAAGGATGGAAGATAATGCTCTATTTTATTCTCTGGTGAGTTTATTGTTCAAAGGCATGCATTGTTGTTGGATTTTGATGATTTCTCTCTGTCTGATTACTACGTTGATAAACTATGAATTTTAACTGTTTAATGCCCCTGTTGTTTAAATGCTCCATGGTCCTGTGAGATATTTTAATTGGATATTATTTTGTGCATGTCCATTTGTGGTTGAGTGATAGTAAATACTGTCTATTTCAATTAAGGGTATTTTAGATGGAGTGTGGTCTGTTAATGGAGGGTTTCTATTATGTTGGATGCTGCTTTCTATTGATATTGCTTGGTTTCTAAATAATGAAGAAATGAAATAAATGGTGGGGTTATGTCTTGTGGTTGGAATTAATCTCTGTTTGGTTGGAGTTGTTATGTTTATGCAGTTTATAGAAGGAGATAGGCATGAGAAGTTGAGATAAATATGGAATAGAATTATATTGTACATGTATTGGATCAAATTGTTAGTCTGAGACTGTGAGATAGTTATTAATCATTAATGTTATTGTTTCGAATGTACTTTGAAGGTATTGAAAAAGAAAAAGGATAGTGTTGAGTGCTAAACCCACTATGGAAATGGGGTAAGTTGATATGTATGTATTTTGGCCTTCGGGCCCTACATCGCAAGAACTATTGTTGTTTGTTGACTGTTTACTGCTTTAATAGATTATTTAGTTAGGTTGTGATTATGTTATGAGGATTGTATTGATGCTTGTTGCATGCTTATTAGATATAGGTTCTTTTACTAATATGTTTATTAGTTTTAAGTTAAAGATGATGATAATGAGATTAAGCATATTTTGAGGCCTATATAGAGGAGATTAAAATGTATGCATTCACAAGCATCATGCATCATGGTTTTCAAAACGATATGAAAATGGTTTTCATGCATGGTTTTGAAAAGCAAACAATCACAGAAATGAAATATGATAAACGTAAAGAAAATGCGAAAAATAAGAGTAAAGAGAAATTTGTAAAGAAAATGAAAGGGGTTTGAGTCTGCTTAAGTTTACCGCTCATTCCTGAAATGTTACTAGAAAAGAAAAACAGTATAAGTTCATCATGATGGCCTAAGTTCACCATCGTGATTCTGTTTGCGGTATAAGTTCATCATCATGGCCTAAGTTCACCATTATGATTCCGCTAGCAGAAAGAAAATGGTAAAAGTGCATTATGATGGCCTAAGTTCACCATCATAATGTAAGTTCACCATCTGCGGTATAAGTTCACTATGTTTGCCTAAGTTCACCAATATAGTACAAGTTCACCACGAGGGTCTAAGTTCATCCATACAGCCTAAGTTCATTGTCAGAATTAAATTTCATTAAATTTAAGCAAAGTTCAAGATAACAGTAAAGGAAAAGGAAAAGAAAAATAGAAAATGAGAACAAAAACTACATTGTTTTAAAAGCTGCATGACACGTGCATTATATAGTTTATTTTTATATCATTTATTGAGCATTAGACTCATTAGTTTAAGTCTTGTTGATGTAGGTATATACGAGATCAGGAGAACATGTTAAGGAGTAGTAGATGAAGGATTTGTACCGGCGGATCTTGTGGCTAGCTAGGCTGAAGGTTTTAAAAGAGAAAAGAGTTTTGTAAAGATAAAGTAATAGGTTAATTTATTGTATTTTAAATGATTTTTTTTATGCTTTAGCTACATTTTCCAAAACGTTTTAAGAAAAATGATTTTTATAATGAAAAGTCTTCTACTGTATTTATAAAGAAAATGTTTTTAAATTTTTATACATTTTCAGAGGAAAGAAGTTAGGGGTTGTTACATGGCGGCTTTCCATTTTTCTCAAGCAAGTGTGAACATCGTTATAGCACTTTATTTGAAATGTCATTTCACCTTGCATTTTTTAGGCATGCATCTGCCACGTGTATCCTTCCTGGCAAGCAACCCTCAACCAATGTATGCAAGTGTGTTCCTATGCCTGTGCCCTACTATATAAGACTCAACTGTGTGGTCAGCGAGTTGACTGCGCACCACAAAATCCTCGTGATGCCGGGTACAATGTTGGAGTAAAGCTCAACGGCGATGCTCTGACGGTTAAGTACTACGGTTTTCCTATCGAGCAAGACGAAGCATTCAATGGTCGTAAATTTGGGAGCTGTAAAAATGTGCAAGAATTGGAGGCTAGGTTTCGGCCATTGTCGATACAGTTATAGGACTCCGAGTGTTCTCAGGCGCGCTCTCACAAAAGACGGATAAGGGAATCCAAGTAAAGGATGAAAGAGCAGTTTGTTTGATATGCGAGTGATCCACTAAAAGAAGTGAAAGGTTGTCACGACCCGCAAGGAACCCGAGATAGAATAGGGAACAATCTGACCAAAAGACCGAATCATGTGACCCATTTTATTTAACTTTCTTAATTAATAGTAGAAGACTTTAAATAATTAATTATAAGCTAGGGCCAAACAAACATTAGCATAACAGGTTGAACAGTGATATTAGATAATAAAGTAATATAATGCGAAATGAAATAATGGTGTGGAAATTAAAAATAAAAATTACAACTTTTTAAAGCTAAAATTTACCTCACAAAAATCTCTCAAGGTAAAATATTATGGTACAAGAAAAGAAAAACAAAATTTTGCCGAATAAATCTTCATTCGGCAACGAGAAGTCTTGTTCATAAAATCCTAAAAATGTGTAATTTGAGTGAGATGAATAAACTTAATAGGGATTTAATTATTTTAATTAAAAATATTGTTTAAGCATGCATGAATTTACAACTCACGTTTTATAAAATTCTTTTCACAAAAATATGTACAAAAGGGCACGCTTTTAAATCAACCCACTAATATGTGGCCCAAAATTAAAATAAGCCCTTTTTGTCCCAAATAAAAATCATAGTAAAAATAGAGTCACTCATGAACTCCAAGCACAACATGGTATAAGCATATAACAGAATAAAAAGCGAAGCTCGGCGATCGCAAAAGCCAAATAAAATACCCTGATCAGGTTTAGGTATTTGAAACATAAGAACACGACACATACAACTATCTTACTAACCATTTAAACTTTAATTAACAATAACAAACACATTCTATATAGTCGAACTAGGTTCACGTGAGTGAAGTGAAGTGAAAGCTAAAGCCTGTGAGCTGGAGTGCCGTCCGTGAGCTGAGGAGTGTTGTCCCTATTAAGTTTCTTCTGTTTAGGTAAGGAATTTGGGTGTGTCTTTGTCATTTGGAGGCCCTATATCATAAGTATCGTCCGTGAGTGTGATTTCTTGTTGTTGATTGTTAGTACCCTGTAGATTATCATTAGCTCCACGATATTTCCTTGAAAGTTCTATGATTAAATGCTTTGCTTTGTTAATACTCCGTAGGTATTTCATTACTGTTAGTTATTCTCCTTGCTGTAAATGCTTTACCTTGATTTGATGTGATGAATGTTTGCGGTTCGAATGTAATGAGTGTGAAATGATGCATATGTGAAGGATGAGGAGTATGAACAGATTAAGAGTTCTCTTAAACATTCTGTTATTTATTATTTACTTGCTATTTAGTTGAAATCCTCAGCGTTGATTAAACTTTCATTCCTTTCATAATGCATATGTTGTTCTGCCATGGGTTCATGGGTTCTGTTTAGTTATACATCTCTGTGTTAAGCATAATAGTTAACTAGACTGTAAATTGCCTTCCTTTAAATGTGTGTATTGTACTGCCATAAATTGTTATGCTATTTTGTTTGAGTTAGAAGTTTTACTTACTTAATCTAAGCACATTTAACTAATATAACTCTTAGTCTTAGCTGCTTGTATTAATACTAGTAAAAACAATCTGTAAATTAGAAGTTAAGCATATTTAACTATTAATTAACTAGAGTAATTAGCTAAATTGGAAGTCGAGCATGATTTCTTAACTAATTGTTTAATTAATAGTTGTTAAGTACTTCTTGGAGCATGTTAATTAATCTAATCAATTAACTCTTCGTTAATTAACTAATTTTGGCATATTTAACTAGTTGTTTAAATAATAACTAATCCTTGAACATGTAAATTAACTAGTTGAACATGTTTACTTAACTTGATGCATGTCAATTAAGTAGAGCAATTAACTAACTGGAATAATTAACTAGACTAGCGTGTTAATTAACTAGACTTGAACACCACTAGTCAAGTATGTTTAATCAACTCGCTATGTATGTTTAATCCTTTAAACTATTAAAAGTATGTTTAACTTACTTGCATGTTTAATTAACTAACTAGCATGTTTGTTAATTACCTAGGTTATGCCATGTAATTGTAATTAGTATGTTTAATTAATTAGTAGCATGTTAATTAACTAAGTTATATTAGCATGTTTAATTAATTAACAAAAATAACGTTAGCATGTTAACTTACTAATTTATGCCATGTTTAAGCAACTAATTAACTATAACAAATCCGAGTATGTTTAACCAAGTAATCAACTAATCTGAGTAGTGTTGAATGTCTTTATCGATATTATGAACATTGTCTTTTCTGCAATTTCATTTACTATAATTTCTACAATTGATGTTTTACCTTATTAGAGGATAATAGTGAAGATAAAGGAAAGAGGAACTAAGCATGAGTGAACCAAGAATATCATTGACTATGTGAATAGATGTTTTACATTCCTTTGTTCTTGTCTTCTTGGTATTGTTTATAATCTTGCTTATAATTATGTTTTTTTCTACTAAACCTAACTATGATTAGTGAACTAGGATAACAACATGTAATTAATTCGTGAGCATGTTAGTTAAATTATGCACGTCGATTGTTAAACTCCGTCATATTTCCTCTATTATTGTAAGTTACATATCCAAGCATGCCCTATGTTGTTTAATTAATTCTATAATTGTTTCCTTCATATGCTTTACTTTATTGGGTGTTTCATGGTTATTACTTGTCCTTGTGTACACTATTCAACTTTAGTTGTTACCTTCTATTATATGTTTTACTTTCTTTTATATGCACAATTCAATCCTGTTTATGTTACGTTATATTGCATCATGCATCATGCTATAGGAAGAATGTGTCATCATGCATCATGCTGATAGATATGAAGTAGGGAGTGCCACAAGGTGGTGCTCACACATGCATTATGTGAGGAAAAACATTAAGAAAATGAAGAAAAAGAAGTAAAGGGAGTTGGGAGGATGGTAGGGTTATTATGGATCAGCCAGGTAGACAGGATTAAAAGAACATTACCTTTCCCTTGTCGAGACTACAAGATTGTCTACTCTAGGTGGTTGAAGTCGACAAAGATATACCCTACCACCACAGATTCCACCAATCTCCAGCTCGATGTACTAGTAACGAATGAATGAACGACGTAAAGTTAAGAACGAATGAATGAGGTAATGAAAGGATTGGCTTGGGTGGCCCCCATTAAAAAAAAAAGAACTAAAGAGAGGCATATCACGTTGTATTAAACACTTTTTCCTTACTAAGCCTTTGGGCTTACAGTTACTTGTGGTGTTGGTACAAACGATGAATAGATAATAACCCAGGGATGAAGGATTTGCATGCGCGAGACTCATGGCTAGGCAGGCAAAGAGAGTGAAAGAGTAAACGGTTGTAATTCATTTGTATTTAACTGTTCAGTTTTCATTTCTTAAACGCAGTAATTGCTTTTTTTAGCATTTCTTCCTTAAACGATTTATTTATGCTTCCACTATGTTTTAAATAAATGATTTTTATAATGCTTTCGCAATGTTTTAATGAAAAATGGTTTTTAACGGTCTGGTTTAGCACTCTAATATCATTTTAAAAAGTGATTTCAATGGTTTTATAAAAATTTTAAATTTCACGCATTTTAAAGGATTACGAAAAATTGGGTTGTTACAATTTGGACTGTGGGAGTATCCATTTTAACATTGAAAGTAAAATAGAAACAAATAATTAAGGAATTAAACAAAAAAATGGATACTATGAGAAAGATAAGAGTAAAGTGAAATGTTTCAGGAAAACGAGAAGGCTTTGAGTTGGTTTAAAGTTCACCGCTCATTCTTGAAGTGCTAGTAAAAAAAGAAACGATATAAGTTCATCGTGATGGCACACATTCATCATCATGATACAAGTTCACCGTTGCGGTAATGGTTCACTATGATGGCTCATGTTCATCATCATGGTATATGTTCACCGCGAGGCACAAGTTCAATGAATTAAAGTTCAGCACATTTCCATAAGGAAGTAAAAGTTAAAGAAAACAGTAAAGGAAAATGGGAAACAAAAATAGAAACTGCATATGGATTTTAAAAGCTGCATAGCATGTTACATGCTGCATGTTTTATTAAATATCACTTACTAAGCCTTACCCTCATAATTTACGTCTTGTTGATGTAGGTACATGCTAGAATAGGTTAAGAAGCAATTGATGAAGGATTTGCATGCGCGGATCTTGTGGTTTGCTAGGCTAAGGAATTTTAAATTAACACAAGCTTCATAAATGTTTAATTAATGTATTCTTAAATGTTTTGTTTTCTTTAAAAGTTCTTCCCCAATTTTATTTATGTCTTTAAAAGATTTAATAAAAAGTTTTCTCCTACGCATCTATTTAAATAGATTTAAAGAAAAGAAAAAGTTTTAAACTTTATCCAGTTTTCTAAAAATGACACGTTTTAAAGAAAGTAAAAATCGGGTCATTTAACTATTAATTAACTAGAGCACCTGGGTTTTAAAATATATTCTGTAGAATGCCTACCAGCACAACCTCTGACGTGGAAATACTCTATCAACTGTAAGTATGTTAATAGAATTGCTTTTTAATTCAAGTATTTTTTTGTTATGTTCAAAATATTTCATGGTTAGAGGACGAGGAAGAGTTATAGATAAAGAGAGTGTTTTATTTAAGTTATGGTGTTTTGATGAGTAATAGATGGAATGTTGTCTGTGATAAAAGATAAAATGATTCTAGAACTGCTTGGGTTTTAATGCAGGATGTATTAAATACAACTTTGGCGGAGTAAAGAAACAGGGAAGACTTTGCTCAAATTTTTATAAATTGGAAAGGGAATAGGTAAAAAGTGAATCCTGCATGAATTAAATTAAGAAGAGAATTAGGTGGGGTTGCCTAAGTTGCGAAGAGTTAGATAGAGGGTAGAATTATCATAGGAAGGAATAACATTTGAAGGATATATAATAAGTTAAGTTTTGAGGACATATTGCCAAATGTTGACCCACTTTGTCTGACAAGAAGAAAGGAGTAATTATGATTAAGTGATCAAAGAATGTAGAGTTGAAGGTGTAATGACCCAGATTTTCTTCGTAAATCCCCTTTCAAAAATGAGTTAAAATTTATGAAAGAAATATTAGAGTGCAAGCTGGGCCGTTAAAAACCCTTAAAACATTGCGAAAATAAAAGCATTTGCGGAAGCGTTAAAATCATGCATTTTAAAATACTGCGGAAGCGTAAAGAATATAAAGAAAATAAACTAGACATTAAATTACAAATTAAGGAAAGAAAAATTAATTTAAATTAATTACAACTCAATTGTCTTGTACTGCTCGTAGCCTGGCCAACCACAAGCTCGTGTGTGCAAATCCCTCATGTGTACTTACACCGCAAGTACCTACACCGCATGTGTACCTACAGTTGCTTGAAGACTTCGTGCGTCATGTGTACCTACACCGCAAGTAAGACGTGAGCCTAAAGGCCCAGTAAGAAAATGAGTTTATGCATATGAGATGCCGCTCTTTAATTCTTTGAAATGGGTCCGCCCTAACCAATCTTTTAGTTATGTAATTTAGGAATAGTTACTTGTTTTAGGAATAGCTCGTATATAGAGCGTGGAGTTTGGGGGATCATATGGTTTCTAATTAATTTTGTTATTTAGCCTTATAATCCCGATAAGGGAATGATAATTCTTTTCCTCACTCAAGGCGTTTGACCACCCCATGGTGATGTTTCTCATTGTTTTTATCGTCATGAAACTACCCTAAAACACACACAAGTAATTAACTAAGGGCACATAGAAGAGAGTTCATATAACAACCATAACAGACATAAGAACGCACGACAATAACGTACATTTTAAATAATTAATCAAACAATACATTAGAAAGTGATAACATGCTTGAAAAGTTTATAACCTACTTTGTTAACACGCTCATATTAAATAAATTGTTTACATGCTTGGTTGATTAACATACTCGGAATTCTAGTCTATTAAACATGCTTGAATTAACGTACTTGAAGACTAATAGCAAATTAACATATTAAACATGCATCAAGAGAAGATCCTATTAATTAAACATACTCAATTAGATAATTAACATGTTCAAGAGTTAGTTACTAATTAATCAACTAGTTAAACATACTCGAATTTAGTTGTTTAACCACTAGTTAATTAGATTGGTTACTAAGCATGCTCAACTTTCAATTAATTACTTCAATTAACAAGCTCAAGAATTATCAACAACTAAACACGCTCAAGAAAATACTTATACTTAAATTACCTTCAATTAACTAATTAGGTTCATATGCATTGGCTTAACAATTTGTTTACATGCCTAGATTGATTAACATGCTCAATGTATATTGGTTAATTACACTAGGTATAATCACTCAATTAAATAGCATGCTCAAGGATTTATTTATATCAACAACGTATGGAGAGAGCAGAACAACGAACATATGCTTTTTAACGACTAAAATACAGCAACGAAGATGGTAAAACAGAACAGTGAATATATAGTTTTGACGACTAAAATGCAAAAGCGAAGATGGCAAAACATAACAGCGAATATATAGTTTTGACGACTAAAATACAGCAGCAAAGATGGCAAAACAGAACAGCGAATATATAGTTTTGGACGACTAAAATACAGCAGCGAAGATGGCAAAACAGAACAACAAATATATAACTTTTGACGACTAAAATGCAGTAGCCAAGATGGCAAAACAAAATAGGGAATATATAGTTTTCGATGACTAAAATGCAGCAGCGAAGATGGCAAAACAGAACTGCGAATATATAGTTTTCGTCGACTAAAATGCAGCACGAAGATGGCAAAACATAACAACGAATATGTAGTTTTCGACGACTAAAATACAACGGTAAAAATGGCAAAATAGAACAACGAATATATAGTTTTTGACGACTAAAATACAGCAGCGAAGATGGCAAAACAGAATAACGAATATAGTTTTCGACGAATAAAATGCAGCAGCGAAGATGGCAAAATAGAACAGCGAATATATAGTTTTTGACGATTAATTACAGTAGCGATAATGGAAAATCATAACAGAAAAAATCATGCTCATTATCGGCTAAAAACAGCAGCAAAATAATGAGAACAGAACAACGAAACATGGTTATGAACGACTAAAAATACAACATCAATTCATTAAAAATAGGACGACTGAACATGCTTTTGAACGGTTAAAAACAGCCGCGAGATAACGACAACAAAACAGTAAAATGTGCATTTTTAACAACTAAATGACAGCAGCAAATTATCGGAAACAGAACGATTAAAGATGCTCTTGAACGGCAAAGAAAACAGCAACAAAATCCCAAAAATAAAACAAAGAAGACGTGCTTTCGGATGACTAAAATTATAGCAGCTCATTATCGAAGTTAGACAACAAAACATGAGAGAAATATTGAAAATAAAATAGCAAAGACATGCTCTCGGATGACTAAAATTACAGCAGCGCATTATCAAAGTTAGACAACAAAACATGCTCCTTAATAACCCAAAAACAGCAGCGAAAATGGCAAAACTGAATAGCGAACACATGCGTTTTAACGAATAAAATACAGCACAGAAAATAGCAAAATAGAGCAGCAAATACATGATTTTTAACGGCTAAAATACAGCAGCGAAAATGGCAAAACCGAATGGAAAACATCATGCTCGTTATCGACTAAAAATAGCCACAATAATATGTATTTTCACAACTAAGAACAGCAGTAACTTTATGCTTATTATCGACTAAAACGCAGAAGCAACATGATCTAAATAAATTCATAATCCAAATACGACTAAGAAATTTCTAGAAATAAAATTGCAAAGAACAACCACGTGCACACACACATTACTCGGGTGTAGGGTTTCCTCAAGCAAAGAAACACCCACGTCCTTACCATCACGAAGACACAAGCGATGACAACAACTCCACGGTGGCTCAAGGACGGTAGCCCCTCTAGCGAACAGCAGCAGCTCCCAGCTCCAGGTCCTGGACAGTAACACGCAGTTCAGTTCCTCCATCAGCAGCTCCATCCATGTCCATACACTTGGTCACTAGCTCACCACACTTCTCACATTCTCAACTCTCAAGAACACTTCTCTAGCAGCTCACTCTCACTCTTCCTCACTCTAGAGCTTCTCACACAAGGAAAGAAGAAGAGGCTGAAGAAATGAAAGGATGAATGGGAGGGATGGCTACTTACATAGAAGAGACACAATGATCGCCTAAGGAAGGGAGAGGGAGGAGGCTACATGAGGGGAGGTCGCCTTCTATCTAGGGAAGGAGATTTTTGTCGGGGAGTCGCGTTTCTATTGGCTAAGGGTTGCTTTCTTCCTGATTTTAAATCACTTCTGTCACCCTCTCTTTCTCTAAAATGACACTCCATACCCATCTCCTCAATCTCTCTCTTAATTTCTCACCTACGAAGAGAGAGGGGGTAGACAACTCCTCCACCCATTCAATTTAATCTATTAAATGAACAATTATTTAAATTCTAATTTATCTAATTTAACTGTAAAATACCTCAATTAACTCTATCCAATATATTCATTAGCTTTAAAATACCCTTCAATTGATTTAATTTAGCAAATTAAATCCAATTTAATCCTTATCACTAAAATACCCCTAGGCCTAACGTTCCTAATACGCCCTGTAATATCTCGATAATTAAAAATATCAGCGTATTACAGAAGGTTATTCAAAAATGTAGATGAGTGTCACTAATTAGATTTAGAGGGGCATTTTGGATTAATTGAGTATGAAATTAATGAATGTTGGGTACTGAAAATTTAAAAAACAAGTGTATGGAGAAACTTTGGATAAGTATTTGATCAACCGAAAAAGGAGGACATCAATCGGTTGACTAGATTAGTGGAACGACAATTTCAACACTTGGAAAGATTTATAAAAATGGCTGAGCATGGAAATACAAGAGTGGTAGGGCAACTAGATGGGAGTTGGGACTTCCAACGAATGAGAGCACCTCAATTTGTTGGAGATATCACTGATCTAACTAGTACCATGGAATAGATTATTACTATGAAGGATATGTTTGCATATGCTAAAATAAAGGAAGAGGAGAGGGTAGCATGTGCCATGTTTATGCTGGTCAAGGATGCACGATTTTGGTGGGACTCAATTAAGATAACCAATGATGCAACTACTATGACGTGAATAGAATTCAAGGAGATCTCTTATGACAAGTACTTTAACCACACAACAAGGACACGTAAGTTGGTGGAATTTACTTAGCTTCGGCAGAAAGGAACAGTTGTGAAGTATGTAGGCAAGTTTGAAGCATTATCACAGTTTGCCTCGCATCTGTTGAGAAGTAATGAGCATAAGATATACCAATTTGTGTAAGGGCTTAAAGTAGGGATTTATAAAGGTGTTGAGATATCCGGTGTTCAAGATGTGGCCTATGCGGTGATTGTATCAAAGGCTCTTCACATCGAAGAAGCAGAAGATTGATTCTCAAAATAAGACGATTATGTTATAAGATTTTAGCAACACGTAATGGAAAAAATGGCACGTCTAGAGGAGTAATGTAATCCTTTGAAGAAGAAAGCGAACATGGAAATTGATGCCCAATGTGTAAGAAGTGAAAGATGTTGTGTTTTATAAAAATGATTGGAATGTACTAGGACTGGGCTGTGTATGTAAGTACATTAGAAATGATGTGGAGTTTGTGATGTATGCATTCTGTTGGAAGTATGCTACTTTGATAAATAGTGAAGAAGACTTATGTTGTTGAGGATTTAGACCCAGTGTTGCTAATAGATGAAGTTTAATAACCTGGGTTGAGGATCTCGATGGTAAAGGAAACAAGACGAATGGGGATCCAAGAGATGAAATGCTCAGTAGACTAACGGAAGTATTGGAGCGTCATATTCAATTTATCGAATGGAGAAGGGAATTGGAAGAACAGAGAGAGTAGCAGCTTACGGATCTCAAAGATTTAAGATTCGAAAGGTTTAGACGACTAAACCATCATATTTTGAAGGGCATATTTGCGAACATGGAGGAATAAATTTGAATGGTGGAAAGTGTGTGTGAGTACGTTAGGATCGAAGAGACCTCTCATTGAAGGTGAGTCACAAGGAAATGAGAAACCTACTCAAGTAGACACTTCGTTTCAAAGGGAAAATGCTGCATCTTCAAGAGTGAAGCAGTGTCAAAAGTGTAAAAGAAATCACTTTAGAAGGTGTCTTACTCAATCAAAGCAATATTTTAAAGGTAATGAGAGTCGCCATTTTACCAAGGATTGTCTGGTTTTGGCTTAAGGAGCAGAAAATGGTGGCACGAAATGTATTTTCTATCGTAGAAGATGCAATATGTAGTGTACATATTTTGTGGTATCATATATGGAATCGATGATTTGGTATATAAAGGCGTTAAAGATGTAATATAAGTACAGGTTATGTGAATTTTCTCCTTGGGAATAGTGGTATTTTGGTAAGGAAGATGCATGGTTGGGCCTAAAAGATGTGTTAGGCGCAATAAAGTGGCTCAGGTTGCAACGATTTTCCACTCACTAGTGAATGAAAGGAGAGAAATTTGGACAAAGGCTCTTCTTTTGAAAGAAATGTAGAGGATGATTAAATGACCTGGACGTGGGTTAGTGTTTTGCTAACTCGTTATGTTTTGTGCAAGTGGAAATAATGAAATCCCTTTGGAAGTTTGGGTAAAGGTATAATATAAGAAGTTGTTTTGCATACTTTTATGTTATGAATGGTGGTTCTTAAGTTGAGGAAGCACATACATTAATATAAATTTTGAGGACAAAATTTTATTAAGGAGAGATGAATATAATAGCCGGAATTAAGCTTAAACTGAGGATGATAATAATTTAGGATAAATTTACGGAGTGTTTTGGTGAGGTTGAAAGAGAATGAAAGGTATATTATATTATGATTATGGAAAAATTAATTTAATAAACAGAATTGATAAATTGAAATTGGATTGGTAATCATTGTCAAGCAATGTTTGGAATAAGTTGGGAGTTGAAAGTGGGTCGATTAATATGATATGTATATTTGATATATATATATATATATATATATATATATATATATATATAGGGAAAATGACAAACCAACCATCGTACTTTGTGATCAATGACATGCCAAGCACTAAACTATTTTCACTAACAATTTAACCATTAAACTATGGGAAATTGACGGAGTAAACACCACGGTTATATTGTCCGTTAAATAACGTTGTCGATCCGCAGAGGATCGTCTCATGAATCTTTGAAATATAACTTAAGAACTTCGTCGATTCACGAAGGATCTTTGGTCAATCTGCTGCGAATCATAGTCAATCAGCAACGGATCATAGTCAATCCGCAGAGGATCTTCTACAAATAAAAAAACATTCATTGTCTTCTTCGTAGAAAAACACAAACAACACAGACAAACTGTGATTCTTCCATAGATTGTAAAACAATCCTAAATCATCCGAAAACTAAAATATTAACATTCTTTTACAAAATCTTTGAAATTATAAAACTTGAAATCTTCTAAATCCATTCTTTTACAAAATCCAAAATCTTCTAAATTCATTCTCCATGGATATTAACTCTTGTCCATTGAAAATGTAATGACCCAATTTTTATTTACTTTAAAGCTTGTGTAAATTTAAAATTTTTTTTCTTATAAAAACGTCACAGTATTTATCTTTTAAAAAATCCGGTCATTAAAACCATTTACTTAAAACATTTATCAATTGCAGTGGAAGAAATAAAATCATTTTCTGAAACGCAGCGGAATTAAAACAAGCATTAAAGAATCTTAAAAAATTTACAAATGATTTTCACTTAACTCTTTAGTCTTGCCAGCCACAAGACCCACACGTGCAAATCCTCATCGACTACCACTTAGTTTGTTCACTTGTGCGTGTACCTACATCACAAGACTTAACTAATAAGCCTAATGCTCAGTAAGTGATATAAAATAAATGGTATGATGCACATCTCATGCAACTTTTAAATCTCTTTTCATTTTCTGTTTCTGTTTCTCTTCTTTCTTTCTTTTATTTTCTTTTACCGTTTTCTTGATCTTAACTTTGCTTTATCTTGACTTTACTTTACTGTTCCTTTCTTTACGTGATTGTAACCTTACTTTATATTGAAAGGCGTTAGAGATGTCTAAACTTAACGAGGAGAACCTCACATCCCTAGACGACCCCGTTTATCTTTATCTTTACTGGAAATGCGTTGGAAATGTCTAAACTCGACGAGGAGGAGCAGCCAACTCAACCTCACATTTCCAAACGACCCTGTTGTATGTTTACTGTTGTCTTAATCTTGAAAGGCATTGGAGATGTCTAAACTTGATGAGGAGGAGTAGTCAACTCAACCTCACATCCCCAGACGACCCCGTTTATGTTTGTTGTGTGTCTTAATCTTGAAAGGCGTTGGAGATGTCTAAACTTGAGACAAGGAGCGACTAAGTCAACCTCACATTCCTAGACGATCCCATTTATGTTTATCTTTATCTTGAAAGTGTTAGAAATGTCTAAACTTGACGAGGAGAGGCGGCTAACCCAACCTCACATCTCGTCACACCCATTTACGTTCATTTCTTTACGTTTCACAACCGCCTCATTTCTTCTTTGTTTCCTTCTTGTTATTTTGTAATCGTTTTGTTTCTTCTTTGTTTTCTTTTCAAAAGTATCCGTGGAAAGCATTTTCGTATCTTTTGAAACTATGATGCATGATGCTCGTGAATGCATACATTTTATACTAGAGGAATTTAATAGCGCAACAAACATACAATTCATAGAACATGTTTATAAAAACTGTAAACAATGAAACATGCTATTTAAAACTGTAAACATCGAAACATGCTATTTAAAACTATAAACACTAAAACATGCATCTCTTATTCTTGGGATATGGAGCCCTAAGGACCAAAGCACATACATATCACTTACCTACAGTCCGTGGCGCGTTTAGCACTTTATTCTTTTCCCGTTAATACCTTCAAAATAATTAACATTTATTTATCAATATATTTACCAATCATGAACCCCAACTTTGGTACCGTAATTCCTCTTATATAATTTAATTATCGCTTAATGAATTTTTATTAATTTATCTTTATAAATTCCAAGGTCAATAAACGAATAACTTTAATTTAAACATTTCCCCTTAAACCACATTTATCCAATTTAACCAATATTTATTCATTAATAATAATAACTGAATTTCCATAAGCCTTAACGCTTAACAAATCTCATTAGTCAACTTAATTACTTAGCAACCATGTAATAACAATTCTAATATCTTAATGTGTGCAACGAGATAACGATAGCCAACAATAGTTGCTCATTCAATCAATGTAACCTGATAATGGAGATAATTTACTTTACTTTACAAAATCGAATTAACAGAGTAAAGAACCATTTAATTCATTTTATCTAATTAGAAAGGTCGTAGATAAATCATCCAAATGTACAGAGCATGTATTAACGTGCAGAATACTTAACTTAATTTTCACAGTACGTGAATTTAATCCGACATACATGCATAGTATCTCAAGCAACCAAAACCAATGCCAACATATTCTTGCTTCCGGTAATAACCAACGAAGAGTATTCCACACACAAATTGTTAAATCTTTACATTCTCAATAACCAACAAAGAACAAATAAATATCCCAACTAATTACCACCAACACTATATTCCTATCACCAAAGGCAGAGATCTTTTAATTTATTCCATTGCATTTTCAGACATCATAGCAAGAAAATAACAATCAACACATGTCTACCCAAAATCTTACAATCATGTGATGTAGGGGCCATATGTCCAGCAAAACCAATCACAACATATTCATGCCTTTGGAATTAACCAACATTAACTAGAGACACAAAATCAACACTAACAATAGTGTATTATCCAACCAACCGAGATGACAGTCAAATAACAGTTCACAATCGACAGATTGCTTTACATAAAACTTAACCCAGCTCCCACTCACACAATTATAGACTTTCAATTCAATACATCAAAACAAGAAACATAACTATCAGCATTTCTCTCTATCCAAAACATCAGTCCAAAAATCAAAGCAACATCCAGTAACAGAATCCTAATGTCTATCCAAAACATCGGTCCAAAAATCACAGCAACATCTAGTAACAGAATCGTAATGAAAACGAGGCAAAAGGCACAATATCCTCACAGAGAGTTCCCTTCAGCCACAACAAATTCTCCAGAGAAAACACTCGGGCACCACACCACCTCCAGCACTCTGCACTGTCACTTTTCCTTCTCTTCACAGCCAGCAAGCTTCCAATCTCACTACCAGCTTCCAATATGTCCAGATTTATAGACAGAAAGACCCATGGACGCCATGCTGATGGAAGAGTCACCCAAATCAAAGGAAGTGGTCCATTGCTCAATCTCCATGTGGAAACTTGCAATCTTTTTGGGAGGAGAAATAAACCGATTTGACATTGGCCAGCAGAATCGAACTTGAACCGATCCCCTACACCAGCCTTCACAGTTCACCCCTGCCATCATTGTTGTCGCTGATTCGTTCCCTGAATCTTCCATCACAGAGTCGAGTTACACAACAATCAACAACGGAAATACTTACCTTGGACAACCGCAAAGAGAAACGCAACCTCGCGGATATCATGATCCAAATCCATGCCCTAGTCCCACGAAGAATCAACGAACCCGAACCATCAGTAGCTTGCCGGACCTTCACACACACCGGCGAGGCTTGAGCTCGATCGTCGCCGACACCACCGATTCGCCCGGTCCCAATTTTCTCCTCACGGTCCCTCTCTCTCTCTCATTTTCTCTCTTCTGTTCACCGCGAAAGGCTATGGGCCAAATTAAAATTCCCCCACTCATTTTTTTGTTTTCCATTTGACTCGTGGACCAGCCCCTGAACCGGTTCAGCTCCTTCACCCATCCTTATTTTAATTTTCCTTCCATATAATTAATTCTTAATTTTTTTATTTTAAATAATTATTTCATTTCTCTTCCTTTTAAATAATTAAATTCTTCATTTAATTATTTTCATCTCAATTCCAATTTTCTTTTCTCCGAATATTGCATGATGATAATTATCGGTTCAATTAAAATTCTTCAATTCAGCTTCCAAAATAATTGTCCAATAAATTATTTTTCTAAACTTATTTTCATGATAATATACTCCATAACAAAATTTCTCCGAATAATCAAATTATACCCCAATTAATTTCTCATTAAATAAATCCTTGATTATTATCCAAATATTTACCCTAATCAATTTTCTTATCAATTAAATCTCAATTATCCATAATTAATTCGGTTACAAAAATTGGGGTATTACAAAAAATCTCTTCTAAAATCATGAGTTCTTTCCATCTTTTTCATGTGTATTTGTCATTTTCCACTATGATTTTAAACAATTAACGGCAATGCGCAGTGGCAATTTCTCAAAGTTCAGTAGGTAAATTTTTAGCAAAAATAGTTTAATGGTTGATTTGTCATTGATCACAAAGTACGATGGTTGATTAGTCATTTATATATATATATATATATAGTAAGTGAAATTAAAGTTGAAATAAATGAGAATGAAGAAATGAAGGAAGTAAATTAAAATAAGGGGGAGTTTGTAAATAAAAGAAAGAGATGGAGTTAAAATGTGAAGAAGATTTAAAATCAAAATAGCTTGTGACCATCTTTAATTAAAGAGAACAAGGAGATTAAAAAGAAAGAAAATATGCAGGGAGAACAGGAGAGGGACTTGGGCCGAAGGGGAGAGGTGACTCTCGCTGGGGAGAAATCCCATTCCTCGCGAACATGGGTTGATGGTGTTGAGCACACGCGTGCGAGAATGTCGCCGCCCGACCTTATCAATCGTTGGGTAGGTGTGAGCATTTGAGTCTATGGAACGGACCTTGCGAGAGACAATTTCTGCATCACTAGAGACAAAAGGAATAAAGCTTCTGCGAGCTGGATTTTTCGCAGCTCCTAAAGAAGAAGGCTATGCAAATGGTGAGAAGAAGCTCCCTCGATATGGCTAAGCTCTGGGGAGGGTGCCCCTACATCTTTGCTTCTGGGCCTTCAATGCCGAGCCTTGTAAGCTCATTGGTTCTATTTTTGGATGAACTGTCCCTGTTTTGGTTGAACCCAGTGTGTGTGTGTGGCTCCAATGCTTCAAAGGTGAGAAGGTTAAATGGCGAATGGACGGAAAATAGCAGAGGCTCGAATGTGGGGGAACAACGTGGGAATGGTCAATCCTAGGATCGACCGTGGTGATGTTGTGGAAGAAAATGGCAAAGCGACGTGGGAAGGGTCGAGCCACTGCTCGACCGGTTCCACTTGGTCTTGCGGCCCAAAGAAGAAATGTACAAATCCCGATGCTAGATTTCTCTTGCTCCTCTGCGTATCCTCCCTTGTTGTGGTGGCTGAATAGGATGAAGGGTAGATGAAAGTATGGGGATTATATGATGCGTGAATGGGAAGCTTGATGTAGAATTAGAAAGAGAGAAAGAGACATAGAGAAAGTGAGAGGAGTGACAGAGTTCTTTGTATAGGAAGGAGAAACAGCAAAGGGAGAAACTCCCTAGAGAAAGAAAAGCCAAGAGATTCAGGGAAGGAAGAAAAGGAACAAAGAGGAAAAAGAAAGTGCAGAGATGAAAAAGAGAGAAAGGAAAGCATAGAGAAAAGGGAAAGAGAGAGTTGTTCTTTTGGGTCTTTTGGGTCTCTCAGATTATTCAGGTATTCGGCTTTGCTTCTTGATTTTATGGATTTTGAGATGAGTATTGTTAAAAATGGAAGGCTTTTGGGGATTTTGTTCTCTACGTGGTGATTTTATTGAAGACGGTTATTTGTTATAGAATTATCAAGAATATTAGTTAATGCTCTCTGTTTAATTATAGCTTTGATAAATATGCTATGATTGAATATTAGTTAATGCTCTCTGTTTAATTATAGCTTTGATAAATATTACTTAATGGGGTTTTGGTTCTGAATGTTGGATATATCTGCTGTAAATTATAGTGTTGTGGAACATTGTTCAGTTAAACTTGGTTATGCTCCTTGTTGATATGGCTCCCTGTTCTGGTAGAGTGTTACACTTTGTTACTGTATTCTGCATGCGTATTAATAATGGTAGTTATTGGTTGTTTGGATATAAGTGATGAAAGCTCTAATATGCATACTATTGAGATGAAAGTCTTAGAATTTGGAAAAGAAGATTTATTATTGATTACTATATTTAATTATTCTGAAGGTATTAAAAGATAAAAGAGTATTAAGTGTTGAACCTTTTACGAACATCAGGTAAGTGATACTAATTGTGCTTTGCGAAAGGCCTACATCGTAAGAGTTAGAGTTGTATGTTGATAGTGTTTACTAGATTAGGTTATGTTATGATCATGTTATTGCTTGAGGATGATTACTGCATGATGGTGTGTTTATTATAAATAGGTTCTTTTAATAATATGTTTATTAGATTCAGTTAAGGATTTGATATAATCATGCTTTCAGGGCTATAGGATTGATACTGATCATGCCTTAAGGACATAGAAAGGTATACATTCATGCATCATGATTTTTAAAATGATATGAAAATGGATTTCATACATGGTTTTAGAAAATGGTTTAATGGATGCTCATACATACTAAGTGTACGGTGTTCCCGACGGTTGATCGCACGAAGAAAACAATCATCATTTGTATAGTAAGAATATCCTTTTTATTATTGAAAATAAAATAGAAATAGATAATAAAAGAATTAAATGGACAATATGAGAAAGATAATAGTAAAGAGAAATGTGTAAAGAAAACAATAAGGGTTTTAGTTGGTTTAAAGTTCACCGCTCATTCTCGAAGTGCTAGCAGAAAAACAAACATATAAGTTCATCATGATGGCACGTGTTCATCATCACGTTACAAGTTCACCATTGCGGTAATGGTTCACCATGATGTCATGTGTTCATCATCATGGTATACGTTCACCACCAGGCACAAGTGCACCAAATTAAAGTTCATCACAGTTCTATAAGCAACTAAAAGTAAAAGAAAACCGTAAAGGAAAATGGGACACAAAAACAGAAACTGAATATGGATATTGAAAACTGCATAGCATGTTGCATAGTGCATATTTTATTTAATATCACTTACGGAGCTTTAGCCTCATAGTTTAAGGCTTGTTGATGTAGAGACATGCTAGAACAGGTTAAGGAGTACTTGATAAAGAATTTGCACGCACGGATCTTATGGCTGACTAGGCTAAAGTATTTCAAGGTTAATACAATTTTAAATTAAGACAAGCTTTGTAAAGGTGTAATTAATGTATTCTTAAATGTTTTGTTTTCATTAAAAGTTCTTTCGTTGTGTTTTATAAAGAAGAAGTTTTTCCAAATTTTATTTATTGTCTTTAAAAGATTTCATAAAAAGTCTTCCTCTATGCAACTGTTTAAATAGATTTAAAGAAAAGAAAAAGTTTTAAATTTTATGATTTTTATAAAATTGACACGTTTTAAAGAAAGTAAAAATTGGGTCGCTACAAAACTCCCTTTTGGAAAAAAAACCACGAATAAAGGAATAAATCTAGTATGAAGATCAAAATATAACCACGAGTTTTGCAACTCTAGCTTACATGAATTTATAGTGAAAAGAAAATCCTAAAGGAGATCTATAATGCTAGCCCACTGGCCCAAAATAATAGAATTTGGGACACCAAAATCTAACAATCTCAACCTTGACAAGAATTCCATAAAAGAGATCCATAGTGTGTGTTCCTCAGCACAACCTTACAAAACAAATTCAAAACCTCAAATTCTGGCAATCTTTATCTCAAAACGAATTTCGCAGCAAGGAACTAATTTTAAAATTTTAAATTTTCCTCTTTCACACCCTTAAAAAAGATCTGCAATGAGGACTCATCTGCTTGTCCTAAATGAATATACAAATCTTCAATATAAAAGTTTTCAAGGGTAAAATCAGCAACTGATGCTTACCAGGTTTAAGAAACACATAAACCACTATGATTACATCTTCAAATCCGATAAAGTGTCATCCAAATCTGTGCAAACATATCTCGCCTCTTGACCTGCCATATCAAATCTTTTCTTTAAAACACTATATAATCCCACTATCATTATCCTTCCTTAACAAAATATCGAATCTTGATAAAAAAAGTAGAAGATCTACTTTAATGATCTCATCACCACAAAAAAAAACACATTCTTCAACAAAATATCAAACCCAAAATCACTAGATTCAATAAAATATTATCTAAAAATTGAAGAGAAAAATCACAGATATCACAAGATTCCAAAATATATCTTCAAAATTTAGATATTTCTGAAATAAACTTCAACCACATATTATCATAATGATTAGATATTCTTGCAATTCCAAATCTGCCATAAATCATAAAATTTAATCTCCTAAAAATCTCAAAGATTTTCAGTAATTTTTATCTTTGGAAAAAAATCCAACTTTGCAAAGAACAATCTCACAATAGTCTCAATCGAAATGGTTTGACAGCGAGAATGAAGAACAACAATACAGATCTATAGTTACTGACGATGCATAGAAAATCCTATGATAACAAACCTGTTGCATGGAGTTACAACGACGCTAGTGAACTCAAAAGAGAGAAAAATATGAGCTTTCATGACAAATTTTCTTATGAGCAAGACAAATAACAAGGGAAACAATTTTCCTTTTTTTCTCCTGTTCTTTTTCCCAAAAATTGTAATTTTTTTGAAGATTATGAAAACCTTATTCGATGTGGAACGACTGGAGAGAATAAATGTTTGACAAATTTCAAAACCTAGATTCTATAATCTCTCTCCCAACAAGGGTCTGATACCACTCGTTAGAAAACAAATGAGATCCGTAAAAAGAAAATATGATGTAGGATGATACAAGAATACGAGAAAACCCCTTTCAACAAAAAACCACGGGTGGAGGAATAAATTTGTAACACCTTGACTTTTCATATTAGGTTATTACAGAGGACGTATTAGGAGTGCTAAGTCTAAGGGTAATTCCAGTGACGTTTTTGTCGTACATGCGATGTATTTGAGAGATAGGGTAGCGAGGATATTACATTCGGCATGGTTATGTATTAATTTATGACATTTAATTAGGGATTTAAAATGATGAAAGGGGGTATTTTAAAGTTAGTGAATAAATTTGATAAATTGGATTTAATTTGATAAATTAAATTAAAGTATTGGTGTAAAGACTGAACTGGTTCAACAAGAACCGGTCCAACATGGGGAGAATGGCTGAAGGCCATCTGGCGAACCAAAGAGAGAGAGAGAGAGAGTGAGAGAGAGAGAGAGAGATAGAGAGAGAGAGATAGAGAGGGATCGGGAAGGAGCAGATGAGCGAACGAGAGAGGAAGTGAGATCGGGACCGAGGAGAGCAAACGAGCGAGGTGGCAGCTCGACCTCGGGCACTCAAGGTGGGGGTTGGTGATGCGTGGTTCGACGAACGGCCAGCAATGGTCACGAGTGTTTAGGGCTCGGGATCGGAACTTCAGCTGACGGCGAATTCATGCTTCGAGTCAAGGTAGGTCAGATCGATTTCTCTTCTCATTTGCGTTACATGATTAGGCGACTGGCAGGGGTAGATGGCGACGATGTGGCATGCGTTGGCAAGGCAGGGCTGTGTGGTGGTTCAGCTGGAGGCTTACAGTCCAATCTGGTCCCTTCCTCTGATTTCTTCTTATCAGGCGGTTTGGAAGGGAGCTGAAAGATAGTGATATGGTGAGCTGTGTGCCAGATTCAAAATATCAAAATCTCTAGCTGATATTGTGTGATAAACTGTTATGCATTTCAAATTGTCATATGTGTTTGTATACAGCGAGTGATAGAAATTTCTCAGAAGGTTGATGGCTGAGAGGTTAGAGCTTCTGTCGTCTGGGAAATGAGAGACTGCGAGTGGCAAAGCTGAGGGAGATGAAGTGTGTGGATGTTCTGTTGATTTCCTGGTGTGTGTTGGTGGCTGGTCCTTCACTTTTTCTCGGCTACCGTGAGTTGAGGTTCTGCGAGATGCCGTGGAGTCAGCTATCTGTGAGTGGTTCTCTTCAAATGGTAAGACTTGGGTGTGTCTTGGCCATATGGAGGTCCTACACCACAAGTGTGTGCGTGAGTGAGTCTTTGGTGGTTGATTGTCGTTGTTAGTTTTCTCTGTATTGTTGATAATTCCTCTGCTTATTTGTAGTATGGTTTGGATTCTTTGTAGGTTAGTTCTTTGTATTCCTTCATTGTTTTATCTGTATATTTTCTATGCTTGGCTGTTCATGAGTACTCCTCGTTGATATTGTGTAACATGTTATTTTCTTTATTGTTTGTGCTGTATTTTAATCCTTCAAAAGCATACTTCCCTATTTTGCTACGATACTTTCGCTGCTATATTTTAGTCGTTAAAAAGCATGTGTTCGCTATTTTGTCTTTCCATATACGCTGCTGTATTTTGGTTAATTAAAAAGCATGTTTTCGTTGTTTCGTTGTCATTAATTCTTATGGCTATTGTTGTCATTTAAGGAGTACATTTTCACTACTCGAAATTAATAATCATACTGCAGATTTTAATCGATGAAAGCATGTTAATTGTTGTATTATACTGTTGGCCCAAAATGTTTAATAAGCTTGCTTAGTTGCTCTGTTTAGGTATTATCGTTGCTGCCTTGTTTTAGTCATTAAAAGGCATGTTTTTTCTATTTCATTTTGATAGTTCTCGCTAATTATTATTATTGATTAGAGGTACGTTTTCGTGTTTTGTTTCGTTATTTCATATTTCTGTTGTTAGCGATTTAGAAGCATGTTCCATTGTTCCATTTCGTCATTAAAGTGTTGCTATTTGTCTTTGGTTTAGAGCAAGTTTTCGCTATTTGTTTCGATTATATTTCTTTTGTATGCGCACTTTGTTAATATCTTGTATGTACTCTTAGGGTAGTCTTAGACATCATGACGATAGAAACTATTAGAAACACTAGCACAGGGTGGCCACACGCCTTGAGTGAGGAAAAACACTAATCTTTCCATTGTCGAGAACATAAGACTAATTAACGTAATTAATTAGAAATCATAGGATTTCCCAAACTCCACGCTCTGCGTATGAGTTATTCCTAAAATACATAATTAAAATATTGTCTTGGGGCGTACCCAGTCCAAATAATTAAAGAGCGGCATCTCATATGCATAAACTCATTCTCTTACTGGGTCTTTAGGCTCACGTCTTACTTGCGGTATAGGTACACGTACGCGCGGAGTCTTCAAGCCATAAAGAAGCAGTTGATGAGGGATTGGCACGCGCAAGCTTGTGGTTGGCCAGGCTGTGGGAAGTGAGAGACAGTTAAATTGTAATTAAGTTTCTTTTCATAAATTGTAATTTAAATGGTTAGTTTATTTCCTAAAAAATATTTACGCTTCCGCAATGATTCACTTCCGAAATATTTTAAGTGTTCCTAATGGCCTGGCTTGCACTCTGTTCTGTTTTTCTCAAAATTTAACGCATTTTTAAATATATGAAAATCCGGGTGGTTACAATTGGTATCAGAGCCAATGTTTTAAAAACGATTTTTGTACACTGCTATGATGATCATTTTTAAAACCAAGTCTCTCACTTGTGCTAAAACAATTTTTGTAAAATTCAAACTAATTCTTTAGCCTGCCTGCCAGCACAAGCCTCGACGTGGAAATACTTCATCAACTATAAGTATGTCAATTAAATCGCTTGTATTTTAATTTGGTCGTTGTAATTTCTTTCTTTAGTTAAGATTATTTTGAACGAGAATGAGTTTCTAGTAGAGAATGAATGGTATGTAATAGAGGGTAGAGAATACTGGCACTTTTTGAGGTTTTTATGTAGGATGTTTAGCTTTTGGGGAGTCTCAAAACAAGGGAGACTCTGACAAAATTTTTGGAAATAAGAACGAGAGAATAAGTGGATGAAATGTAGGGTTACACGAAGTCAGATAGTTAAGCAAGGACACTTAAGTTGAGTATGCACAATATCCGACACAAACGACGAACAAATCATGAGCAATAAGAGTGAATTAATAAATGATGAAAAGAGAACAAAAAGTGAATCCTAATGAAAGTTTTCGTGGTCCGGTAGCTTAGCCCGACATAGGAACTGGGAAAAGAAAACAATTAGTAATAAGTTAATAAAGGTTTCTGTGGTTCGGTAGCTTAGCCTGACCCAAGAACTAGAAAAGTAAATTAAAGAAAAGAAAAGGGAAACAATACGAAGTGACGAAAAAATCGAAATATACCGACAAGTTAAAGCGTAAAAGATAAAAGGGTAAACGATAAAAGTGTAAGAAAAGATGAGAGGTTACAACGAGTAAATAAATGGTAGACGTGATAGTAAGAGTTGGAATTAAGTGTTGAATCAGTTGAACTTTTCAACAAAACAAGCACATAAACTGAACCAGATACGTGATAAGCTCCAAGAAACACTTAGAAAGCCTTAGTGAAATCTGTCCCGAAAATTATCAATCCTCGAACCACTAGCAAATGAAATGAATAAAACTCCAAATGTGTATGTGAACTAGAGCTGTATTTCGGAGAACATAAACTTAATATAATTAGGAGAGTTGTATCAAAAATCCAGCCCAAAAAGCACTCTGGATTAGGAGAACTATCAATTTCAATTTTAACCAAAATTCTGTTTCCCAGCAGAACAGTTTTACCAGTGCAGTTTAAAAATGATATATCTCACGCTACATACACCAAAAAAAGCTCAATTTTGGTGGGTAGCTCACTGACTTAAACATGAACAATTCATTAGAAGGCGTCAAACTGAGATGAACGACGTAAGGGCTCCAAACAGGTAACACAATCAGAGGCAGTATTAATCCAGAAAATTCACAGATTCAGCAGCTCAACATTAATCCGAAAATATCACCTTTCTTTCAAAAATTCCCAAAAGAGCTTCTTCAACAATTAACATTCATCAAGTCTCCATAACATAAACTATCAAACCAGCAAGAAAAGATCTTACAAGAATCACGAAATCAAGAAGAAAACAATGGAGTCCGCGGACCTCCTAAGTGAGAGGGCGACTTAGGGTTGGCCGGAACCAACACTCTCCATGGTTGGAAGGTTCTCTTGTCTCCACACCACAGTCCTACCTTGAAGATGAAGATTGGAAGAGGCAATATCCCAAGATGCAAGGTTGAGAAACTTCAAGAGGAGCCTTGCTTGGGGGTGGAAGGAATCGGCGCACAAGGGGGGAGGAGGCCGCGAGTGGTGTCTTTCCAAAACACAACAAAAATGTCTTCAATTCAAAATTGCCCTCCATTCTACCAGAGGAGGGACTTTAACCTAAGGGTTACAAGTTAGGTCAAAAGACCAAAATGCCCTTAATGACGAAAATTCGGCATGAGGGTGTGGGTTTCAGGCAAACCGCACACCTCCCTAAAATCTCACAACCAAACAAAATAAAAGCAACCAAATAAAATTGTTGTTCATAGAACCAATTCTACTAAATCAAAATAAGGCCTTAAATGCTAATTGAAGTCTTCACGTCACCATACTTCTAGGCAATGTGGAATCCAATTTAGGTTGGCAGAAAACCGTCTAAAGTGATCAAATGAAAAGGAACTTCTTTATCGTCTTGTGAAACCTCTTTCAGAGAATCCCACATCTTGGTAGTTCCTGCAAAATACAAGCTAGTTAGAAAAGCAATAAGTTTCTTGGCCCGACTCCGTGTGATAAGGCCTTGTAGCACATCATCCCCCCCGGGTGATTGAGGATTTGACCTCAAATCTGTAGAATGTTCTGATGTATTTTCATTAGACAGTTCGTCCTCTCCATAATATGGTGATAAATCTTGGACGTTGAAAGTAGTCGAAACTCCATAGCCTTCAGGTAGTTCGATCTGATATGCGTTGTTATTAATACACTCCAGTACTTTAAAGGGACCATCAGCCCTCGGCAACAGTTTGCACTTATGATAATTAGGAAATCGATCTTTCCGAAGATGCAACCAGACAAGATCACCCACTTCAAAAATAACTTCCTTTCGCCCCCGATTTGCAAGCCTGGCATACTCCAAATTTTTCTTTTCGATATTTTTCCTGACTTCTTCATGTAGATTTTTAACTCGCTCGGCTTTCACAGTTCCATCCTCACTAATATAATCAGTCACTGTCAGAGGTAATAAATCCATAGGTGTAAGGGGATTGAACGCATATACAACCTCAAATAGTGTATGGTGAGTAGATCCATGTACACTCCGGTTGTACGCAAACTCCACATAAGGCAACTGTAAATCCCAATCAGTCAGTCTTTTGCTAAGCACTGATCTTAGTAATGCTCCCAATGTTCGATTTACTACCTCGGTTCGCCCATCGGTCTGGGGATGGAATGATGTACTAAAGAGTAGTTTAGTGCCCAATTTCCTCCATAAAGTTTTCCAAAAAGAACTTAAGAATTTCGTGTCCCGGTCTGACACAATGGATCGAGGAACTCCATGCAATCGAATGATCTCCTTAAAGAATAGGTCAGCTATATGAAAGGCATCATCAGTTTTTTGACAGGCAATAAAGTGAGCCATCTTAGAAAATCGATCCACAACTACCATTATAGAATCTTTGGCTCGAGGGGTGCGAGGAAGTCCCAAGATAAAATCGACACTGATTTCTACCCAAGGATGAGTGGCTACCAGAAGCGGCATATAGAGACCTTGAGGCAGGACTCGACTCTTTGCCTTCTTACACACAATACATCGCTCAACAATTCTTTGCATATCCCGACGTAAATGAGGCCAGTGGAAATGTTCTTGAACGGCTTCAATAGTTTTCTTACTTCCGAAATGCCCTGCTAATCTGCCACTATGTGCCTTGATGATTAAAGATTCCCGAAGACTGCATATAGGAATACATAACTTGCCACTTTTAAAAAGAAAACATCCTCCACAAAGAATGGAAACTCTGATTTGCATAGACAATTAGAGTAAATACTCCCAAAATCCCGATCCTCTGAATATAACTCTTTGATCCAGTTAACACCAAAAAGTCTGGTATTAAGTTCTGTCAGTAAAATACAACGCCTAGAGAGAGCATCTGCAACCTGATTTGATTCCCCCTTCTTATATTTAATAACATAAGGATAACGTTCGAGAAATTCTACCCACTTGCCATGACGACGATTAAGCTTCCCTTGACTTCAAATATGTCTCAAGGCTTGGTGATCAGAATGAATAATGAATTCTCTAGATAATAGATAATGCTACCAAACTTCTAGTGCTCGAATGACTGCATAAAATTCCTTATCGTAGGTAGAATAATTGAGGGCTGCTCCTTTTAATTTTACACTAAAATAAGCAACAGGTTTTCCTTCTTGCATAAGGACGGCACCGATACCCAATCCAGAGGCATCGCATTCGATCTCAAAAACTTTGGTAAAGTCCGGAAGTGCTAGGAGAGGAGCATTACATAATTTCTCTTTAATGGATTCAAAGCTAGATTGGCACGATGAAGTCCATGAAAAGTCTTTCCCTTTTTTGGTGCAATCGGTGATAGGAGCCATGATTGAACTGAACACCTTTATAAAACGTCGGTAAAAAGATGCTAAGCCGTGAAAGCTTCGAACTTCCGAGACACAAGTAGGAATCGGCCATTCCTTGATGGCTATTATCTTGGATTCATCCACCTCCATCCCATCTTTAGTAATAATAAATCCCAAGAAATAGACACGATCTTGAGCGAAAGAACATTTCTTGAGATTGCCAAATAGTTGAGCTTTCCGTAGAGCCTCAAATAATAACTTCAAGTGTGCAAGATGATTGGATATGTCTGAACTATAAACAAGTATATCGTCGAAATAAACGACGATAAACTTCCCCATAAAATCCCAAAGAAGATGATGCATTACTCACATAAAAGTACTAGGGGCATTAGACAACCCAAATGGCATGACCATCCACTCATAAAGCCTATATTTTGTTTTAAATGCTGTCTTCCACTCATCTCCTTCACGCATGTGAATCTGGTGATATCCGCTTTTCAAGTAAACTTTCAAAAAAATGGAAGCTCCACTGAGTTCATCTAACATATCTTCCAGCCTAAGAATAGGAAAACGATATTTGATAGTGATTTGATTAATGGCACGACTATCAATGCACATTCTTAATGAGCCATCTTTCTTGGGAACTAATAAAGTAGGCACAGCACAAGGGCTAAGAGATTCTCGAATATAACCTTTGTCGAGTAATTCGGTAACTTGCTTCTGAAGCTCCTTTGACTCATCGGGATTCAATCTATAAGCTGGTCTGTTGGGTAAAGGGGTCCCCGACAAGAGATCAATCTGGTGTTCGATTCCCCTTAGAGGTGGTAATCCCAGAGGTAGCTCTTTTGGAAATATATCCTCATACTCTTTAAGTAATTCCAATACAGATTCGGGTATAGTTCCCAATTCATCCACTCTTTCTCGAAATAGCATAAGAATAATTGGTCCTCCTTGTAATAAGGATTTCTTCAGACCTCCTTTTGTAATAATAAGAGAACTCTCGGATCTAGTCTTGTTCATGCTCTCGTAGTCTTTAGCGATCTGATTTGGATTAAGGGGAGCCAAATTCACAATCTTTCCCTTGAACTTAAAAGAATAATAGTTCGAGTAACCATCGTGCTTGGTTTTTCTATCAAATTGCCATGGCCTACCAAGCAAAAGATGGCTAGCCGTCATCGGAACGACATCAAATGTGGCCTCATCCTCATAACCACCAATAGAAAAAGTCAACTTCACTTGCTTCGTAACTTTGATGGGATCCTTATCATTCAGCCAATTCAATCGATAAGGAGTGGGGTGGACAGAAGTAACCAAACCCAATTTTTCAACAACCTCCGACGATATGACATTAGTACAACTACCACCATCAATAATCAATGAACAAAGCTTACCCTAAACTTGGTAGCGTGTATGAAATATAGTCTCTCATTGTACTTCCTCAATTTGATTTTGAATAGCCATAGTTCTTTTCATCACAACAAGTAAGGAACCTTCAGGGGCATAATAAGTTTCTTCCACATTTTCTTCTACCATTTCTGATACAACTTCTTCTTCATCTTCGCTGATGATCTCATTAGTTCCGGCTTTAAGAATCATGACTTTAGTATTCGAACATTGGGAGGCTATATGGCCAAATCCTAAACACTTGAAACATTTGATATCACAGAATCTAGACTTATTAGGATCATTCATAGGCTTCTTTTCATCAACGTTCTTCATGGTACTAGGCTTGTTTTCCCCTCTTTGAACCGATCTTGAGGAGTTATTGTTTTTAGAGAAGGGCCGAGTCGTGTTCTCCTTTGCTCTCCTTTTTCTTTGCCTCTCAATTCTCAAGGATAATTGAACCACTTCATCGAAGGTAACAGATGATTGCAATTCGACTGTATCACCAATCTCCTTGTGTAAGCCTCTGATAAATCGAGCAATGGTTTGCTCCATTGGTTCAGTAACATTACATCGTATTTTCAGTATCTGAAATTCAGTTAAGTATTCATACACAGTCAAAGCACCTTGTCTCAAATTTTGCAATCGTAGAAACAATTCTTGTTTATAGTGGGGAGGTACGAATCTTCTCTTCATAAGTGTTTTTAGGGCCTCCCAGCTATGGATTTCCCCTTCACCATTTCTTTGACGTTGTGCTTTGAGATCTTCCCACCAAATGCTAGCATAACCAGAAAATTCCAAAACCACCATCCGTATCTTAGTCTTTTCTGAATAATCGTAACAATCAAAAATACGATCCACTTTTTCGGACCATTCAAGAAAATCTTCTCCATTGCTAGAACCCTTAAAATTTGGAATAGAAATCTTAACATGCTTCATTTCTTGATTTCTATTTGATCTTCTTCTGGGACTCGGAGAATCTGAATTTTCAGGGTCTTCCCATTCCTCATCATATAAACTTTCATTCTGACCTCTGGAATCATTTGAAGTGCTAATCCTCCTTCTAGGTCTCGGAGTTCTAGGACCCCGCACATGATCATTATCGGAGGAATCAATTTGTTGCTGTAATTTCGTAATCATTTCAAACAACTCCCTCATTGAAGGCTCAGTTTGTTCTGTATCTCCCTCGAGTGGAGGTGCACCCGAATCATTTCTCCTCTCCCGTGGATTATGATATTGAGCACCACTCTGAGTACTCATAATTAGTTCTGTAAGCCAAAATAATGGCAGCAACGTAAACCTGGCTCTGATACCAAATGATAAGCTCCAAGAAACACTTAGAAACCCTTAGTGAAATCTGTCCCGAAAATTATCAATCCTCAAACCACTAGCAAATGAAATGAATAAAACTCCAAATGTGTATGTGAACTAGAGCTGTATTTTGGAGAACATAAACTTAATATAATTAGGAGAGTTGTATCAAAAATCCAGCCCAAAAAGCACTCTGGATTAGGAGAATTCTGTTTCCAGCAAAACAGTTTTACCAGTGCAGCTTAAAAACGATATATCTCACGGTACATACACCAAACAAAGTTCAATTTTGGAGGGTAGCTCACTGACTTAAACATGAACAATTCATTAGAAGGCGACAAACTGAGATGAACGACGTAAGGGCTCCAAACAGGTAACACAATCAGAGGCAGTATTAATCCAGAAAATTCACAGATTCAGCAGCTCAACATTAATCCGAAAATATCACCTTTCTTTCAAAAATTCCCACAAGAGCTTCTTCAACAATTAACATGCATCAAGTCTCCATAACATAAACTATCAAACCAGCAAGAAAAGATCTTACAAGAATCACGAAATCAAGAAGAAAACAATGGAGTCCGCGAACCTCCTAAGTGAGAGGGGCGACTTAGGGTTGGCCGGAACCAACACTCTCCAAGGTTGGAAGGTTCTCTTGTCTCCACATCACATTCCTACCTTGATGATGAAGATTGGAAGAGGCAATATCCCAAGATGCAAGGTTGAGAAACTTCAAGAGGAGCCTTGCTTGGGGGTGGAAGGAATCGGCGCACAAGGGGGGAGGAGGCCGCGAGTGGTGTTTTTCCAAAACACAACAAAAATGTCTTCAATTCAAAATTGCCCTCCATTCTACCAAAGGAGGGACTTTAACCTAAGGGTTACAAGTTAGGTCGAAAGACCAAAATGACCTTAATGACGAAAATTCGGCATGAGGGTGTGGTTTTCAGGCAAACCGCACACCTCCCTAAAATCTCACAACCAAACAAAATAAAAGCGACCAAATAAAATTGTTGTTCATAGAACCAATTCTACTAAATCAAAATAAGGCCTTAAATGCTAATTGAAGTCTTCACATCACCATACTTCTAGGCAATGTTGAATCCAGTTTAGGTTGGCGGAAAACCGTCCAAAGTGATCAAATGAAAAGGAACTTCTTTATCGTCTTGTGAAACCTCTTTCAGAGAATCCCACATCTTGGTAGTTCCTGCAAAATACAAGCTAGTTAGAAAAGCAATAAGTTTCTTGGCCCGACTCCGTGTGATAGGGCCTTGTAGGACATCAATACGGAAACAAAAACAAAAACTTAAAAAACGGAAACAAATACTGAAATGGTATGAGCATAGAAACCAAAACAGAAATTGAAACTGAAACTGAAACCGAAACCGAAACCGAAACAGAAACAAATTTCTAGAAATAGAAATGGATACTGAAACGGATACAGATACAGATACAAATACAAATATAGAAATGGATACGGATACGGATACCGAAATGAGTACGATACGGTAATAGAGACGGGAATAGAAACGAAAATTAGAACGCAAATGAAAAAAAAAAAAAAAAGATTTCAGAACTAAACTTCTAGGAATGGATACGAGAACTGAAACGGAAACGGGAACGAGAACGGAAAATAAGAACAGAAACTGGTAGTTACACATAAATTGGGAAGCACAAACGGGTTAGAAACCTAGGAGGTCAATTGGTTAATAGGTGTATCAGAGTAGTGCAGCGGAATTGTGGAAGAGTGAGTTCGATAGTTAGATCGAATTTGGGGTGAAGAAATGCAGTTGGACGTTGTCGTGCCGATCCACTGGCTATATCTAGGTAACCGTCAGACTGAGAGGGGTTAAAGCCGAAGCTTAAGTAGCCTCGGATACCAAAATGGGTAGTTAAGGAAGTGTTAGAATGGGTAGTTAGGGGTTATTAAGGGTAAGAAGAGTATTACGTAAGGAAAATTTTGGAGACGAAATTTATATAAGGGGAGGTATGTAACATCCCAACTTTTCATATCGGGGTATTACAGAGGATGTATTAGTAGCGTTAAGTCTAAGGGTAATTACGGTGACATTTTTCTCGTACATGCGATGTAATTGAAAGATAGGGTAGCTAGGATATTACATACTGCATGGTTACGTGTTAATTTATGACATTTAATTAGGGATTTAAAATGATCAAAGGGGGTATTTTAAAGTTAATGAATAAATTGGATAAATTAGATTTAATTTAATAAATTAAATTAAAGTGTTGGTGTAAGGAATGAACCGGTTCATCAAGAACCGGTCCAGCATGTTAAGGGGAGAATGGCCAAAGGCCATCTTGGCAAACCAAAGAGATAGAGAGACCTAGAGGGATCGGGATGGAGCAGATGAGCGAACGAGAGTGAATGTGTGATCGGGACCTAAGAGAGCAAACGAGCGAGGCTGAAACTTGGCCTCGGGCATTCGAGACGGTGCCTGGCGATGTGTGGTTTGGCGAATGGCGAGCAACGGTCACGGCCATTTAAGGCTCGAGATCGGAACTTCAGCTAGTTGCGAATTCCAGGTTCGCGTCGAGGTATGTTGGATCGATTTCTCTCCTCATTTGTGTTGCGTGATTGGGTGATTGGCAGGGGTAGAAGGCGACGGCGTGGCGTGCATTGGCATGGCAGGGCAGTGTGGCGGTTCAGCTAGAGGCTTGCGGTCTAGTTTGTGGTTCGGTCCAATCTGGTCCATTCCTCTGATTTCTTGTCAGGCGGTTTGGAAGGGAGCTGAAAGATAGTGATATGGTGAGCCGTGTAAAATAGGTAATTAAAATATTGGCTTGGGGTAGACGCACTCCAAAGAATTATAGACCGGCATCTCATATGCATAAACACATTCTCTTATTGGGCCTTTAGGCTCATGTCTTACTTGAGGTGTAGGTACACGTACTCGCGGAGTCTTTGAGCCATGAAGAAGCAGTTGATGAGGGATTGACATGCACGAGCTTGTGGTTGGCCAGGCTTTGAGAAGTGAGAGATAGTTAAATTGTAATTAAGTTTCTTTTCATAAATTGTAATTTAAATGGTTAGTTGTTTTCCTAAAAAATATTTATGCTTCCGCAATGATTTACTTCCGGAATGTTTTAAGTGTTCCTAAAGGTCCGACTTGCACTTTGATATATTTTTCTCAAAATTTAATGCATTTTTAAATGGATGAAAATCCAAGTCATTACAAAATCTACTGTGTAGATTGAAATACAACTGCAAATTTTGTGACTCTAGGATACATGAATTTATACACAAAACAAAATTCTAAATGGGATCTACAATATGGGTCCATCAGTCTGACCCAATAGAATTTAGGTCACACTGAAATCTAATAGTTTTTGGGGAAGAACACAAATGGCATGTACAAAGGATGAATTTTTAAATGGTTAAGAATTTTCGTTAATAGTATTTAAGAATTATAGGATCGATCTATTAGTATGGTATATTATTTTATGAATATAGAGAATCTTATTGTGAAAATCAAAGTTTGGTAATTTGGAATGAATTTTTGTATTATAGCTTGGTATATTATTGTCGAGATTGAACAATTGATAAGGATATTTTTTGAAATTAAGTTGGGAATATTGTGTTTTATATTTAGGCAAATAGGAAGTAAAATGTTGATGGTTAGAGAGGGTATTTCTTAAAATTATGTGGGATTATGCCATTTTTGGTAAAGGTTAAAAAGGAATTGATGGGAAAAGAACAGAACAAAGGATATAAAACACATTGGAGTAGAAAGGGGATTGAGGGCATCGTAGGTTAACAACAAATTGTTGGGAAAATAAGAAAAATAAGAAAAAAAGAAAAAGAAAGGTGTAGGGAAGAAAAAGGAGAAAAACCGATAAGAAATGGGAAGGGAACAGAAAACAAACAAGGATAAAAAAAAAAGGAAATTATCACCGCAGATCCTATAGCTTGCGATCAATGACAAGTCAACCCTGAAGAAATTTTGCTAACAAATAAAACCCTAAACTATGGAAAGTTCTCGCCGGCAAACTTGCAATGACGTTTCCCATCCAAATCTGTTGACTTTAATGCCTCCGTTTTGTTGACACCAAGAACCATCGAATGGAGACGAAAGACCTCAATTATCAGGGGTCGAGGGATGTCCCTCTTGTCCATTGGAAGATGGATGGTCATTGGAACGATTATCGGGCAATGGCAGACGATCTTCATTGGCCCTTGGATTGTGGAAAGACGTCCCCTGCTCGGAATTGATGGCCAAGATTGAATCTTCCATTTTCGAATGGCGATGGCAGACGAACGTCCATGGCTGTTGGATCGAGGGAAGGGCATCCCTTATAGAGATTGATGGCCAGGATTGAATCTGCCATTTTCCAAAGGTGATGGTGGACGATGATTCTGGCCATTGGATCAAGGGAGGGATGTCCCTTATAGGGATTGACGATCAGGATTGAAGGATGTTGAAGGCCCACATGCAAAGCACACATATTTTTAAAAGGCGTGAATTCCCTCATTTAAGATGAACGTCCCTCCTTTACAACCGACATCCCTTGACCTATTTTGGATATCTCTTGTACGTAACGGATGTCCCTCACCCCAAGACAACATCATTTTGCCAATTACGGACATTGCTAGCCTCATAATGTATATCTCTTGTCTTAAAACTGCGTCATTCAGGCCATAATAGACGTCCTTCTTAATACGAGGGACATCCATTTTTGACCAAGGGTCCTTCTCTGAAAGCTAAACGACAACATTTCTCCTATCGTCAGACGCAAATTTGCCTAACTGATCGCAAAGGACGTCCCTTGCCCTAGCTATTGCCGTGAGAAATTTCATCTTCCTCCGACCAACTCAAACTTCTGATATCAATCGTCACGTTTGTTGAAGCGCAAAGGGATGTCCTTCATCTCCATTCAACGGTTCTTGGTGCTAACAACACAGAGGCATTAATGTCGATGAATTTGGAAAGGAAACTTGACTGCAAGGTCATCAGCGAGAATTTTACATAGTACAGGATTTTAGTTGTTAGCAAAGTTTCTTCAGGGTTTGACTTGTCATTGACTATAAAATATAGGATTTGTGGTGTTAATTTCCAAAAAAATAATATGCTGCTGAGGAAATTTGAGGAGGAGAAAGGGGAAAGACGGAAGTCGACTCCCGTGGAGAAGAGGGACCAAGGGACAAATGACCCATGACAAGGAACCCTCCTCATGATGGGGGATATGACCGGCGAGCGTCTAGATGATGCAATGTGCGCGGGCGAGCGAGAACACATTTGACTTGTTGAACCACTAACTGCGAGGCAAAATGGCAAGAGCGTCTGAGCCCATCTCGTGCTGGGTTTTTTGCATTGCCAAAATAGGGTATCAAAGGGCAACATTTGACAAAGCAGAAGGTCGGTTAATGGCTGCCGACTGTAGAATCCATCGACAAGTTTGGGGAGGAGGAGATAGGGGAGAGAATGAGTGAGAAATTTCCTTCCGCACCAGTGAGAGGTAAGTAATGTTTGAGTGTGTTTTTGGCTTCACCGGATCTACAATTTGAGGTAATGGGGGATGATTGTTCTCTAATTTCTTCTACTATTGATAGCCATTGTCGATTTCCTGCTCTATTGATTTTAAGTTTATAATCTATTGGCTTGGTTGTTTTCTTCCTCTTATTTCTGGCTGATAGAATCTATGAGAAAATTGTTACCCTGCTGATTTATGTCTTGTTCCTTGGTTTGGTTTCTGCCCGAGAGGCATTGTTGAGAATTTGATGTTCTGCTGCTTGGCATTGTTTTTTTTTTAAATGTTACTTTGTTAGTGTAATATCCCAAAAAATGTATTTCCCTTTTTGATAATGTAATAATTCTAGATAATCTTCTTATATGGCTATTTTGTCAAATTATGCAACGATGAGTGAAAGTTGTGCATGAAAAGTTGAGGTTAATGTTGGGAAAATGACCTAAATGTGAAAACTTAGGAAAAAATTCATAAGTGTCGGGTTGCGGACGCTGTTATGGACACTATGGACGATGCGGATGAGAAGGCATGGCGTCCGATTGAATCTATTTCAAACTTGGTGTGTTGCGAACGACACTGCAGATGATGCAGACGAGAAGGCATGGCGTCCGATTGAATCTGTTTCAAACCTGGTGTGTTACGGATGACACTGCAGACGGTGCAGACGAAAAGGCATGGCGTCCGATTGAATCTGTTTCAAACCTGGTGTGTTGCGGACGACACTGCGGACAATGCGGACGAGAAGGCTTGGCGTCCGAATGAATCTGTTCTAAATTCTGGACAATTCGGACGATGCAGACGAGAACAAAATGGCATCTGAATGAATCTGTTCTAAACCCTAGACACATTCGGATGATGCAGACGATGACTATGGACGACTCGACTCGTCCACAACATCAGGAAATTCTGAGAAACCCATTTTTAAATTGTCTCTCTCTTCCAATTTCTTAATTTACACTCCAAGGATCTCTCTCTTCCAGTCCTCCCCTGCAACACATCCAGTCTCCCCTGGAGATTGGAAGGCTATCAACGTGGTCTAGGGTCATTGGACCCATTCTCCTTGAATTGTGCAAGGACTGTCCTTATCCTTGCAGCTTCTCTTCAGCAGACGCCAGCTTCTTCCCTTCCCTTCGCCTATATTAGGTAAGCTCTCTCCACTGTTATCTTCTCTGGAAAACGGGTGTGGAATTGTTTTGTGAGTGAAATTTGTGAAGTGTTGTAAGTGTGCTTTAGAGAGATAAAAATTCCTTGGGGCTGTTCTGCTCTTGGGCTGTTCTTCTAGTTGTAACTGGCGGCGATTCTGTTATTGGATATCAAACTGAAAGAGTGAGGCAAGGATTAGAATTTGTGTTGGCCATGATGGCCCTACATTACTGGTTTTAGTTGAAATGATATTGTTGTGAAGTGGTTGTTGAAAATAAATTCTGTTAAAACCATTGGAGATATGTTTGTTGTGTTTCCACTTGGACCGTCAATGATTTGGAGATTGTCTTTAAATGATAGGTTTATTAGAAGATGGTATTTTGTTGTGCATCAAGGTAGTTTGGATTGATAAATTGTGCAGAACTTGGATTGGATTACTAGGAGCTATAGCGAATGAATAATTTTGAACTTAGTACTGGTTGTCAATATTGGAAAAGAGTAAGTATTACTTTTGAACTCCTGAAATTGGAAATCTTCTGGATCTGATATGATTAAATCATGCATAGAGAATTGTGGGATTAACTATGGAAATTAAACTACTGTCATCATGCGTTATAGACTGAACATCTCGAACTACACTCAACAATTTAATTATGTGGAACAATGGTTAATAGATGAGAATGAATCCTGTCTTGAGTTGGATCTAAACTTGTTGTCTTGCTCGTAACTGCCTTGCTGGTAACAATTGTCGATCAAATTGAAAATGAGTTAGTTTAAATTACATGCTCATCGACCTGAAAATGTAAATAAATTAATACAATGTGTTAAATTGAACTTTCGTGTGAGGTTGTGATTTAATTAGTTGTATTGCTATTGTACGTCAATTCTCTGATTTATTTCCTGGCATTCATGTATCACCCTAGGATTTATAAAACTGTTTACATGCTACATGTCATCCTAAAATATATGTAAATAGTCATGTGGGGGTTCGGAAAAATTGGGGATGATTCTCGTGGTAACACCCCTATTGGAGTGCCTACTCCCTAATATGGGGCGGTGAGGTATGGTTAAGCCATGGGAATCATAAGATTTCCAATTCTCTTGTTCTGAAATTCCCAATGGCTTCAACAAAAGTGTATGGGTATGGCTCGTGGTGACACCTCGATTGGTGTGTTTTCAAGTCGAAAATAAGGTTAAGCCACGAGACCTAGACGTACCCATCGCCCTAAACAACAGACAAGATACGGTTCTTTTCTGTAATACATCGCATGATCATGCATCACTTGCATGGCATTTAATTCTGATTCTTGCTGGGCATTATGCTCATTGTTTTCCCTATAATGTAGGTAATGATTATAATGAAGAATTTGTACAAGTGGAAGAGAAGGCGTTCCAGGATGACCCCTCGTGTTATCGATCGAATTGACCTGCTAGGTGTGACTCTTATGGGATGAAGGATATTGGTCTTCTGTGAGAAGGGTATTTTTGTATATTTTGCTATCAGTATTTTGAATATTTTTATAATGTAATAGGGACTTTAGGACATTTGGTAAACCTTGAACTTTGTTTTAAACCTTTCTATATTTATTTCGTAATATTTCCGCATTGGATTACTCTGATTTTACGTTCTGTTAAAAACGAATTTCAAATAATGAGTAAGTAAATCAAGCGAAAAATTTTATACATATTTTAAGTTAAGAAACATGGTTTTCAATTGACGGGCGTTACAGTTGGTATCAGAGCTCAACCAGGTCAAAATCGATTCTATAGACTGTTTATAACACAAGGATTGTCGTGGAACACCCCTCCTACTGTAAGTGAAGTTTTAAATTTTAAAATTTAAAATTTGCCCTTAACTTACCAGTTCTTAAAAAATTTAAATGTAGAAAACAAATTAAAATGGCACGACGGACTCCTCGGATTTTAGTTGGTTCATTGATGGCTTTTTATGTTATTTTTGGTTCTCCTTATTCTATCCCTTTTGTAACTAGTTGCTATTGAGTTGTGTTGGAAAATATATTCGTTGCTCTTGTTGTTTTGGAGGTTTTATTGGATTTCTACTCTGCCGCAAATTCTGTTTTTTGTTTTACGCTGCTGGATGAGTTCGATTGGGGTTCTATTTTGAAGCCCTTATGTTGGTTCTCTTGATTTCGTTTCTTCCGGACATTTTTTCTATAATGAGCTAAGTTGCTGACTGCCAAATTTTGTGTTCATTGGTTGTATGCAAATCGAGTTAGCCCTATTTGAGTTCTGGTTGTTAGATCTGATCTTGAAGCCCTATATTTGGAGATATTTTGTTTCGATTATAACTACAGATCCAGAATGGTTTTTACACTGAGATTTTGATACAATTTATCTGATTGTGTTATTTTAGTGTCCTCCAAAAATCAGCTAAAGTTCACTTACGGATTTGGAGGATTATTCTGTTTATCGTTGCTAGTTCAGATTATTTACAACTTGGTGACCGATTTTGTAATTAGCGCTCTTATTGATCCTTGGAGCCTATCAGTTCATCTTACAGATGCAGGTGAGTTTGGGACGCGGAGTCCCATCCCCATGTCATCCCAAATTACCAGAGATGATTCACTATGTGTTTGCAGACGGAAAATCACGTCTGTGCGTCGTCTGTATTCATCCGAAACTCACAGTTACGCATTTTTCCTTGAATTTAACTTATTTTCTAATATCAACCCATATTTCCCTAACATAGACTAATGCGTATCGTCACACAACATGATATAATATACATATATATTAATTATCCAAATTTAATACATCAGCAAATGGGCCAATATTTTTGGGGTATTACAAGCCTAGTGAACGGTGAAGAGTGGCGGTTTTGGGCATCCTTTCCTTATTTGATTTAGGAAAGTCTTCTCTCGGCTATGTTGAATCCGCCTTGAATTGAATTTAAGAAAGCTCAATGATCTTCTGATTTTTTTCTTTAGAGAAAGAAGAATGTGGATGAAAAAAAATGATTACTTTTAGAAAGTAACCTTTAGGATAGTTCTCTTGTGATATTACTCACATGAGGAGGTCTTTGGATATAACTCACCAAAAGAGTTTGAAAGAGGAATCACTCTAATTTTGAGATTAGCAAAAGCTATTTTGTATTAAACTCTCTATCCCTAAAACATAAGCATTAGGTGGCTTTATATAGACTTTTACAAAGCAAAAAATAGGAAACAGTATCAAAACACACCTCAGTATTCGATCCATAGTTGGCCAATTGGTATAAGTTATTTTAGTAACTTTCCAAAAGTATGAATTTAGTAACTTTCTACTTGCTTTATCTTCAAGGGAGGTGATATCTTTGATAACTTTCCTTTCTTTGGTTTCTCTTTGTAAGGAGTTACTAAATTCATGATCTTTTTGTTGTGATTCTTGACCGATTGAAAAAGTTTCCTTAATCTTAGATTTGATATATTTTGATTGACTTTCTTTGTAATACCCCAAAAATGTATTTCCTTTTTGTTAATGTAATAATTTTGGATAATTTTAATATATGAATATTTCGTCGAATTATGCAACGATGAGTGTAAGTCGTGCATGAAAAATAGATGGTTAATGTTGGAAAATGATCTAAGTATGTAAAACTTAGGAAAAGTGACAAATAGTGGCATGCGGATGCCTATGCAGACGAGAGGGTTCGCATCCGCATTGAATCTGTACAAATCTGGGACAATTCAGATGACTTGCAGACGAAGAGACTCGCATCCACATTGAATCTGTACAAATCTGGGACAATTTGGATGACTTGTGGACGAAGGGACTCGCATCTGGAATGAATCTGTACAAACCTGGGACAATTCGGATGATTTTGGACGTGATGTCTCGTCCGAAAGACACCTACGGACAGTACGGATAAAGGCTGGGGACGCATTTTCTCGTCCCAAATCGAGTTTCAGACGAATGCGAAGGAGGACTACAGATGACTCGACTCGTCCGAATGTTTGGGAATTTTTGAGAAACCCATTTATATCTCACTCTCTCTTTTCTGATTTCGTACTCTTCACGAAAATTTCTCTTCCCTCCAGCCTACTACTACAATGATCGGCTCTCCCCTGGTAAGTGGAAGCTTTCCACGTTGCTCCCTCTCATTGGACCACTTCACCTTGAGTTGGGCAATTGTCAGCATCCTCCCATGCAGCTTATCCCCTGCAACTGCTCAGTCATCAGTCTTCCCTCTCCCTTTCGTCTATAAGTGGTAAGCTCCCTGTGTTCTTACTACTTATTCTGAGACTATTCAACTATGAGAGAGTGTTGTCTTATGAGTGTCAAGGAATTGGTGAATTGAGTACAAAAGGGGTGTATTAGTCTGAAGAGAAGTGATTCCTTGATTTAGTTATGGATTTCCATCAGTTTAGGTCAAGTTGGTTAGGAATATTGAATTTAATCTACATTGCCATATTTGCTTAGGAAATATTAAAAGATTGGAAGAATAGTGGATACACTTGGTTGTTGTTTTGCTTGTGCTAAATCACTGGAAATTGGAGGTAAGAATTAGGATTTTGGTAGGCCAATGGAGGCTGTACGTTACAGGATTTGTTTGCTAGGTTGATTGTAGTGCTTAGTGCTTGAATGTAAAGCTTGAATGTTAGTTCAATAAATTGTTATGTTGTTAATTGGATGAAAAACATGCAATTGATAGCGGATTTTGAATTGAATGAAGAGCATGATCGTTGATTTGTTGAAAAGCATGGGTAGTCTAATGGATAGAAATCATAATGATAATCTGAGGTTGTGGTTGAATTGTTAGAAACTTGGACAAATATGAAATTACTGTTGAATTATTGGAAACTGGACTGTATGAACGTTAACTACTAAATATGAGTAGTTGTTGGTGTTAACATCAGTTTATTTGGAATTTTGGTCTTGATGAATGATGAGAGAAATGGTTCTGTTTATTATGGCAATCATAGTTGGATTAGTTAAATCATGATTAGAGAATGTTATACTGATATCTAATTTTGGAACCTTGCACTGTTGCCCTTATGTTTATCTCTGGTACCACTGCTTTGAGCATGCTTAGCAAATTACTTGGTTGAATTTAATCTGTAAGGACTTGCATTTGTTTTGCATAAAGGCTCGAAGAATCTGCATAGGATGGTTGAAATAAAGACGAAACTGAACTCTCACCTTGAATTAGTCTGAAACTTATGACTTCCTTATATTAAATTCTCACACTAAAATATAAAATCTTGTTATTATAATAAGTTAATGCAGTGTCTTTAATTCAAAGTCCATATGCAATTGTGATCAAATTGGTTGTGTTTTGTCATGTGTTAATTCTCTGTTTTATTTTACGGCATTCATACATCATCCTAGGGCTTATGAAATTGTTTACATGCTGTATGTCATTCTAATATACGTAAATAGACATGTGGGGGTTCGGGAGGATTGAAAATGGTTGTCATGGTGACACCCCTATTGCAGTGCCTACTCCCAATTAGGGAGGGTGAGGTACGGTTAAGCCACAGGAATCTTAAGATTCTCAATTCTCTTGTACTGAAATCCACATTGCCTTCAACAAAATGACTGGGTATGGCTCGTGGTGACACCCCGATTGGTTGTGGTTCCTAGTCGGAAACATAGGTTAAGCCACAAGATCAATTGACTTATCCATCGCCCCAAACTAACAGATGAGATACGGATCTCCTTTGTAATGCATCACGTGAACATGCATCATATACATTGCATTTATATTCTGATTCTTGCTAAGCATTAGGCTCATTGTTTTCCCCGTAATGTAGGTGATTACTTTGAAGATGACATTCCAATGGTGGAGGAAGCGTTTCAGGAGGCCCCTCGTGTTATCAGCCGATTTGACCTGCTGGGTGTGGCTCGCGTAATTTGGAAATTATTGGTAATTTGATGTAGTGGTATTTTGAAAATGTTTTCAGGAAAAGGAGTATTTTGGTAATTTGACTTAGTGGTATTTTGAAAACTAATAGTTGCAACTAGGGACTTTAGGACATATATTTTGAACATTTGAATTATGTTTTGAACTACTACTATTATTCCGCGCTATTTACTCTGATTTCATTTCTAAAATACATTTCGAATGTCAAATAAATAAAGCGAAAATTTTTTATGAGGTATTTTAAATTGAGAAAAATGTTTTTATATTAACGGGACGTTACATTCTTGTCCTTCAAGCATGTCTTCTTGGGCTTCTTTGCATTGCAGTAAGTGTATGGGCTTCCCTTGTTCTTCATGGGTTGGAAGCTCATCCATTTGGGTCATAATAATTTCTCCCTCCAAGTAGTTAGCAATATATGTGTTTATGAGCCTTTAGGCCTTTGGTCTTGTCATTGGGCCTTGTCGTGAATCATTCTCTCTGGGTTTTTGAGGATTCCTCAAGTTTGGGCTCCATAGTGATTTCCTCTTTGTTGATATATGGAGATAAGTCTTCTACATCGAAAGTGGCTGATACCCCATATTCTTCTACAAGTTCTATTTTGTAGACATTATTTTTTATTTTCTCTAGTACTTTAAATGGACCATTTGCTCTAGGCATGAGTTTGGACATCCTTTGATTGGGGAATCTTTCTTTGCATAGATGAAGCCAAACTAAATCGCCTTCTTTGAATATTACTTCTTTCCTTCTACGATTAACTGTTTTTGCATAGGCCATATTTTTCTTTTCTATGGTGTCCTTTACCTTTGCATGTATTTTTTTGTTCATCTTGGCCTTCTTTATTTAGTTAGGATTACTATGTTCCTTGTCGGGTAACGCTATAAGGTCCAAAGGAGTGTGCGGGTTGAATCCATATACAACCTCGAAAGGTGTTTGTTAAGTGCTTCAGTATATACTCCTATTATATGCAAACTCAATGAAGGGTAAGTACAAATCCCAATCCGTTGTTTTTCCATTTAGCATGCTTCTAAGTAGTGCTCCCAATGTTTAATTGACTACTTCAATTTGAACGTCGGTTTAAGGATGGAAAGACGTGCTAAATAGTAATTTGATGCCCAATCTTTTCCATAGGCTTCGCCAGAACGTGCTGAGGAACTTAGTGTCATGGTCTGAGACAATGGATCAAGGAATTCCATGTAATCTTACCACTTATTTGAAGAATATGTCAACTACTTGTACATCATCATCTGACTTTAAGCATGCAAGAAAGTGGGCCATCTTGGAGAATCTATCAACAACTACCAAGATTGATTCCTTTGCTTTTATTGTGCGCGGTAGTCCCAAGATGAAATCCATACTTATTTCAACCCACAGATGTGTTAGAACCGATAGAGGTAGATATAGTCCTTGGCGTAGAACTTTGCTCTTGGCTTTCTTGCAAATAATACATCGCTTCATAATTCTTTGCACATCTTTAAAAAGGTGGGGCCAGTAGAAGTTTTATTTAATGGCTTCATAGGTTTTTGTTTCTCCAAAGTGGCATGCTAATCCTTCAGTATGGGCTGCCTTAATTAGAGACTCACGTAGGCTGCATCTAAGAATGCAAATTTTTACCAGTTTTGAAGAGATATCGGTTCATTATGTAAAATCCATCCTCGATTCCCTTTTTGCATCTTTCGTACTGAGGCCCAAAGTCTATATTGTCAATGTAAGCATCCTTTATCTGCTTGAATCCCTATAGCTTTGTGTCAAGCATAGTTAGAAGAGTATTCCTTTGAGGAAGGGCATTGGCTTACTCTCCGTTATTGTCCTTTGTCGTCATGAGCATGGTGAATTTTGTCATACTCTCTTTCCTGGCTTCATAATCTTTGAGTACTAGCGCAGGTGAGAGTGGGGCTAGTTTGATGATCTTGTCTCTATACTTGAGTGTCTAACAGTTTGTGCATCCATCATGTATAGCTTCTCAATCGTATTGCCACGGCCTTCCCAAAAGTATGTGGCTTGCACTCATAGGAACTACGTCGCATTGTACTTTGTCCGTGAAACTCACAATAGAGAATTCTATCTAGGATTGCTTATTGACTTTTATATCTCCTTTGTCATTGAGCGAACTCAGTTTGTATGGAGTCGAGTGTGCGCTTGTCACTACCTCCAATTTTTAGATTAATTCTATGGAAACCACATTAGTATAGCTTACTCCATCGATTATTAGAGAGCATACTTTATCTTTCACTTGGCATCGGCTATGAAATATATTTTCTCTTTGACATTGGTTGATGCTTGCTTTGGCCGTGAGCACTCTTCAGATGACCATTAGAAGGGGTTCTTCTTGAGCATAAACATTCTCAACTTGTGTGTCTTCCTCGGGTGCATAAGTTCCTTCTTCATCTTCACTCTCGGCCTCATTGGTTCCCTTTTTTAATATCATCACTCTTGTATTTCGACATTGGCGGGCATAGTGTTCTAGTCCAAGGCATTTAAAACATTTGATCTCCTGTACCTTTAGTTGGGGTGCTTCTTTCGCTTTGTCATCACTTGTCCTCCTTGTAGTGCTTCTTGATTCTTTGAGTTTTGGTGGAGGTCTTGAGAAATTTTTTGTCTTTTGTGGAGACTGGCTAGTCTTTTCCTTCACTTTCCTTTTCCATTGTTTTTCCACCTTTTGTGCTATTTGGATGACTTGCTCCAATGAAGGGTAGGGTTGTAATTCGACAATGTCACTAATGTTGTAGTGGAGGCCCTATATAAATTGGGAGATTGTTTGTTCTGTCAGTTCTTGCCAATTGCATTGGATTTGTAAAGTTTCAAACTTGGCAACATATTCATCAACCATAGAGGTTCTTTGTTTGAGGCTTTGGAATTGTTGGTAGAGATCTTGAATGTAATTGCTAGGGATGAACTTGTCGTCCATCAATCTTTTGAGTAAGAGCCATCTTTGGATTGCTTCTCCTCCTTGTTGTCTTTGGATGCTAATGTTCTTCCACCAAATACATGCATAATCGGTGAATCCAATTGTGACTAGTTGTAACTTTTTGCTGTCCGTGAGGTTATAACAACTGAATATTCGGTCTACTTTGTCTCTCCACTCATTGCCGTTGGTGGATCCATTGAATGGTGGCATGGATACTTTGAAAAGATTTAAATAATGTCATTGTGTTGGTCCTCTTTGCTGAATGGCGCCTAACCTTTCGGTATCTTCTCTTGAGGAATTTTCTTTGGTCTTTTGAGGATCTTGAACTTGTTGTTGGTTTTGGTATTGGTTCCTTGCGATTATCAGCCAATTATGAGAGTTTCCTTAATCTTCGACTTGACATCTTTTGATTGACTTTCTTGTCCATTAAGCATGTCTTCTTGTGCTTCTTTCCATTACAGTAAGTGTATGGGCTTCCATTGATCTTCATGGGTTGGAAGCTCATCCATTTGGGTTATAATTGTTCTTCCCTCCAAGTAGTTAGCAATATATGTGTTTATGAGCCTTTGGGCCTTTTCTCTTGTCATTGGGCCTTGTCGTGCATCACATTCTGTCTTGGGTTCGCTTTGGGGCATGACAAGAATTTCTAGAAACAACGAGGATGTAAAAGCTGTGAAATTTGTAATGATAAATTCTACGTGTAAATTTTTTGCATTGAAAATTGGTCATAGCGTTGAAGAAGTTGACTGAATTGTCGTGTAGCGGCCACGTACTCAAATTTGGTCAATTGGTCAAAATCGATGAAGTTGGAATTTTCCGAACAAATAATTCAATTAAGGAATGAAATTGAACAGTTAATTTGGATTTATAATATCGTTAGATGATGTTAAGATTGAGGGTAAATAGCCTATGTGATGTTTAATGTCTATAATTAATTTATATACGTTTATTTTGAATTGGGAAAAGAAATTAGGGAATTATTGGATAGAGGAAATAAATGAGTTGGAATAATTAAAATAGGAAAATGAAAAGATGAGGAATGAAATGGAGGGAAAAAAAGGGAAGAAATCTCGCCATTAATATTTGAGTTAGAAAGTTCAAGGTTTAGTTTGGAAAAAAAAAAAAAAACTTGAGAAGAGGAAACCAACTTGAGAAGAGGAAACAAGGGTTTCCTCTTCCCCATTCTTTCCCCCTCCCTTGTGTTTCACGTCAGCCAAAGAGAAATTGAGAGGGAGAAGAGAGACGCCGGCTGACGACTTTCGCAAGAGAGATTCCGGCGACCAGCGAAACCGGCGACTCCCGAACTGAGGACGGCGATGGCAGCGACGGTCGCTAGCGGAAGGACGAAACCGCAACTAGAAAATGGCGAACGGCGACCGTATGAGGGCTACAAACGACGAATCGATGAGCAGCGACGTCAGACGAGAGCGATGGTTGACTCCCGGACTGCCGAAGAACAACGCCGGTGGCCGCGAGCTCCGATCTCGAGCAGCACCGGCGACAGAACTACTCAACCCGAGCTTGTTCCTCCGATTCCGGCGAATGACGGTCTCGGATCCGCGACGACAGCTCCGAGGCGGAGCTGTTTCCAGATTTTGGCAAGCTACCGGCGTGGTTCTGCTCGGTTCAATGGCAGTCAAATTGAAGGATTCCAGAGAGACAACCTCCGGCGATGGCGGCTCCGGATCTGATTTTTCGTCGGGTCGAAACAGAACATCCGATTTTGTTCGACTTGGATGATTCCAGCGAGTGTGATACGATTCTTGCGTAATTGGTTGCTTCGGTCGGTAAGACAGGCAGTTATCGAGGTAGGGGTTTTATACTGAGTTGTTTTACAATGCATTGCATAGTTTTTAAAATAAAACCCTATTTTATGGAATACCACACATGAAAAACCTGATGGGGACTATTCGACAGCACGTCAGCTTTTTACATTATGTATGTACGAAAGTTTTACACGTTTACTTTCGTGCATTTGATTTCATGGTGTGATATACTAGATACTATTACAGGATTGATAGATCCTCTTGGCACTTTGAATAGTCCGGGCGTCAAAGTATCGGGAGGCTATCCTCGGTACATCTCCTGTTGCGTAGAGATGGTTTGTTTGCGCGCTGTGTGAAATCTCAAAACCTGATCAGGGTGTATCACAGGTGTGTTGTTGACGGAATTTGCTCATGATACCCTAGAATCACGGGTGTGTCGTTGACGGAATTTGCTCATGACACCTTGGAAGACGGGTCGAGTCTACGGATTGCCGTCATTTTTCTTCCTCCAGCCTCATGAGGTGCTGCCCGAAAACGGTCGCGGCCTTTCTGTGCATTTGTTCGGGTGATTCCATGAGTGTTCCTCCCTTTTCACAGATTACAGTTTCTGTGATGAAACACGACGAGGGTATTTTAACATATAGCTATCTACGTACACGGCCATGCTTTCTAAATATCTCGTCGAGGCCTTCGGGCCAGGTTTTCTAAAGGAGAAAATGAATTTCAAATGTTTTTTTTTTAAAACATGCATATTTCCTAAAACTCATGGTTTCCAAGAAAACAATAAAATAAGTTTTACATGCGCATTACATTTAGTATAAGTTCCATACTAAGCTAGTCACTCACCCCAATCAACTTATTTTTTTCAGGTAAAGAGAAGATAAATTAAATTTGAGTGAGATTCAGAATAGGGACTTTGTTCTATTTCATATCTTTTATCTAGTTAAACTTTCACTTATCGTTAAGCAAATATTCGGGAGGATTGTATAATCTTTAATGTGGATGGCTGTAAAAGAGTACAAAACTTAGTTTGTGGATCTTTTGGATTGTACGCACAGTATCATTGGACTTTAAAGTTTATTAATTTCGCATTATTAATTATTCTCGCAATCACTATATGGACCGTGTCCTATCACAAGTGGGTCACGGCTGGGTATTTATGCAAGTCTTCACAATAATTTAACAAGCCTTGGGCTAGGCGACTGGGTCTTCCACGAAGACCGGGTCGTTTGGCCCGGCGTTTCTGTCTGACCCCCATCCAGGTCGTGATAGAACTTTTTGGTATCAGAGCCAAGGTTCTACGATTTTCAAATAGTGATTGCTTGAGAAAAGTTTTGAAGTGAAAATTTTGGATGAGGTTTACTGTGCATAAGAAGTATCAAACCAAGTGCATTTCTCTTCTCAAATTTTGAGAATGTCGTCGAGAAGGACATCTCGTGGCGAACTTCAAGAGAGTAGTTTTGATCTCATTGTAGCAATGATGTAGACTTTGCTGAACCTGATTAGTAATAGTGCTGCACCTGTATCTGATATCAATGATTATAATTCTTTGATAAAATTTATTGATGGATCTAATAAATGATAGATCATACTGGAACTGCTTGGGATTTGATGTAGGATGTATGTCTGTAGCTTTTGGGGGAGTAAAGAAATAGAGGAGACTCTGCCCAAATTTTTATAAAGGAAAAAAAAAAAGAAAAAAGAAGTGGAGAAGAATTGTGAGACACTCCAAATTTTGAAAATGTTCCACATGGGGATTACTAGTCATGATTTGGAAAAAAAAAATGGCGGCCAGTTGGTGGAACGCTGTGAGATCTAGTTATGATGTCTAGTTGATGGATTGGAAAGACTTTGTCGAGGTATTCAGGACACAATATAGTAGCTGTGGCCATTATGAGTCTGTGGTCTGAGCCTGAGTTGACCTAGGGTTAGTGTCAATGGCTAGTGATTGAGATGAAATCTATGTTGATGCTTAGTACTCCTCTAGGTGTCTAGAGTGGAGTAACATCCATGTGTAGAACAGTCTTTGTGAAATCCAAAAACCTGATCAGGGTGTATCACAAGTGTGTCATTGACGAAATTTGCTCATGACACCCTGGAATCACGGGTGTGTCGTTGACGGAATTTACTCATGACACCCTGGAAGACGGGTCGGGTCTACGGATCGCCGTCATTTTTCTTCCTCCAACCTCATAAGGTGCTGCCCGGAAATGGTCGCCGCCTTTCTGTGCATTTGTTCGGGGGGTTCCATGAGTGTTGCTCCCTTTTCACGGATTACAGTTTCTGTGATGAAACACGACGAGAGTACTTTAACATATCGCTATCTACGTACACAGCCATACTTTCTAAATATCTCATCGTGGCCTTCTGGCCAGGTTTTCTAAAGGAGAAAATGAATTTCAAATTTTTTTTTTTAAAAGACCTACATACTTCCTAAAACTCATGGTTTCCAAGAAAATAGTAAAATAAGTTTTACATGCGCATTACATTTAGTATAAGTTCTATACTGAGCTAGTCACTCACCCCAATCGACTTATTTTTTTCAGGTAAAGAGAAGATAAATTAAATTTGAGTGAGATTCAGAATAGGGACTTTGTTCTATTTCATATCTTTTATCTAGTTAAACTTTCACTTATCGTTAAGCAAATATTCGGGAGGATTGTATAATCTTTAATGTGGATGGCTGTAAAGGAGTACAAAACTTGGTTTGTGGATCTTCTGGATTGTATGCACAGTATCATTGGACTTTAAAGTTTATTAATTTCGCATTATTAATTATTCTCCCAATCACTATATGGACCATGGCCCATCACAAGTGGGTTACGGCTGGGTATTTATGCAAGTCTTCCGCAATAATTTAACAAGCCTTGGGTTAGGCGACTGGGTCTTCCACGAAGACCGGGTCGTTTGGCCCGGCGTTTCTATCTGCCCCCTTCTGGGTCGTGACACTGTAGGAATCCATACCAATCACATTAAAATGAATATTACTCAAGGAAATTAAAAATCTTTAAAGGTAATCAAAGATTTCAAGCAATTCTCATAGTTTATGGTTCAAAATCGGAGTTTTACATATTTGATTTTTATTGAAAAGTAAGATTTTTCTTGATAAGTTTGCACGACATTGATGAAGAATTGGTCTGCTATTGGTTTTATGAAAATTCGTAATAGAGGTTAGAGAAAAGATCGGCCTTGTACAAAACCAAAACTGTAATGTGTTGGGTGCAAAGCTGTCTACACTTGATGAATAGGAGCTGAAAAAATTTTGATGAGCGCTGAGGCATCATAGGTCATGACACCACACACTTGAATGTTTATCCAAAATGCCCAACATCATTTGATACGATGCCTAAGCGATGACATGGACAGATGTCTTTGTGCCATGACACTTGGTCTCACGGCATAAAAAGTTAGAAACCTAAGGATTGATGATAGTTTGGGTGCCTGATGTGCCCCAAAATGCACAAGAAACAAATTCCCCAAATGAGCACAATCAGCTATTTCAAAAACAGGACAGTGACTTCGAATGAGTATAACTTTAAGGGCGTAAAGCCAAATGCCACGAAAATAACAGGGTCTCAAGTAATACTAAATAATAAGGTCCAATTCAAATTTCACATTCAAAAACATGACGAAACGGAAGTTATTCATGAAACGTTAACCTATCCTAAAACAGTTTCTGTAGAGATAATTTTGGCGACCTCCAAAGAACGACATACAACATCGCTAATTTCATTCCAAATTTAACCAAATCTGTCTCAATTAACCACAATCCACGGTGCTTCAATCCCTCAGAAATCCAGAACAAATTTTGAAACTACAATAGAGTTATTATTGAAACACAATGTTACTCAGAAATCAGACAACAAAAAATTGATTGCGAACTTTTAACAAAATGAGCACACTTTCAATATTTTGAATCCAAAACCCAACAAAACGAATCCAAGACTTCAAAGAACATTCAAGAATACCCAAATCCAGAGTTTCATTCACCAAATAACTCAGCAAAAAATAGAACAAAACATAAATACCAACAAGGTTGGCAGCACCTCAAACGCTCGAGATGTTCGACTAGTTTGAACCTCTCAAAGAAAGGACACTACTTCTTGGCTTTTGCTCGGTCTTCTAGCTCCGCACAACACTGAAATTTCCCTAAATAAATGCTGGAAGTACTAGCTAGAACCACCTCTCCAAGATCGAGTAAGAAACGGGAAGAGGAGGAGCTTTGGTGTTGGATTTGCAATGAAGCTAGAACCGAGCACAGGGGGATTTTCGGAGAGAACTCCACCCATGAATTTTGCAGCTACAATTAGGGTTTCCAATCTCATTCTAAAATAGCCCTAATGGAGGCTTAAAATCACTACATGAAATTAGGGTTCTCTAATTGTCAAATTACAATAATATCTCTAATATTAAACACACAAAGAAAAAGGTTTGAAGCTGGGTGGTCTCTGTAAAAGTAGCGTTTGACATAGCAAATGAGCTCCACACTTCCCACAAAAGCACATTCTGGAAATCGTAGGCTGTTGGCAACAATCTTCATTGAAGAACGTATTTTGATATCAAATCTTCCAAAATGCCAAAAGTGCCCTTGAATGCTAAGAGGTCAGATTCTAGGTGGAATTGGAAAGTCTACTATTTCTTCTATGTTTTTGCATGACCTCCACTTTGTGCAATTAACTAAAAATTCTCCTCCAAGCTAGCTATGAAAGAGACACCTACAAAATAAATAAAAAAAGTTCGAAAAGAAAGGAGCCCTTGGCTCGGGCTCAGGTAACGAGACCTCAGGGCACATTAGTGCCATAGTGCCCTATTTAGATGGCTTAGCACTTGTCTTTGGTAGGCCACTTTGTCAAGATTTTCCCTGTATTTCGTTGAGTTGGTTCCTATCCTAGTTAAGGACTCCAACATGTATTTTTAGTGTCCTAGAAACATACTAACTCAAGTACAACTATTGGTATTTATAGTTGACGAGTTGGATTGGAAAATTTAATATTTGGTTTCAATGGCATTATGGTATACATCAGTTCAGGTAGAGATTTCATTAATTATGTTTAACTGTACATCCAAGGTTTGCCAAACCTTATTTTGAGATATTTCTCTGATACATATGGCATGTCTTGTTTTATGGCACGTATATTTTAATTATACATGTACATTTTGGAGCATGTTTATCTTTTTGTGCCTTTGATTGTGCGAGAAGATATTTTCATGTTATAAGTACATTATATTTGGACAACTAACATTGTCATGTCTCTAAGTGAAAATTCCTAAAGGAACAAAAGCTATAACTAATGGACTCAAAAAGGTTTGGGTACCAAAAAAAATTTTTTTTATTGGTTGTAGGTTAGAGATTCTCCCAATGAGCTGAAAGGAGATGGCTAATTCTATATCCAAAACATAAAGGGAGAAACCTTAAAAGTGTGCCTCTAATACAATAAAGATGAAAATGCACTTGTGGAGGTACACAATAGGAAATTTTTTTGTATCATTCTTGCGTATAGGCTTCAATTTTTTATATACTCTTGTTTGATAAATCTACTTGACAAATTGTTTATTTTGTTGAAAATTATTGGATAGGTTTAATTTGGATGAAAAGGATCACTATTGAAATTTATCTTGGATTTGAACTTGATGAAAAAACTCTTTGGAGAAAATTTGTTGTGATTTGATAATTGAAATATTTCTATTTTTGTTTGAATTGAATTGATAGTGTGTTTTATAGGTTAAAATTTATACTTTTGATTTTGTTGTTTGCATATATTTGTTTTGCTATCATTAGTCTAGATTTTTTTTAAAAATCATTCAATCCGTTAATTCTTCAATTGGTTCTATTTTTGCTTTCAATAATTGGTTAATAATTATTTTGGTATCATTGGTTTATTTTGGTTTTAATTATCAATCCAACAATTGATATCATAAATTTTGTATATTAAAGGATTGTTGATTTTTTTATTTTGATATCTCAAGGGTTCTCTATTAATTTAAACTTGTGCATTGACATAGGGGGAGAAAATAGAATTGTGTGTGTTTGATGCATAGTCCCCACAATTATTATATATGCTTATGACAAAGGGGAAATTTTAATTTGATTGTATTGTTTTTGGTTTGTGGCTCCCCATTGGTTTGAAATTGTTTATTGAAATAGGAGGAGAAAATAGTTTTTAACTTGAATATGTTTTTATTTTGAAGAATAGTTTATTACAATTGGTAGGTTGATTTTTTATTCTTGATATCGAATTAAATGGTTTCTCCCAATAATTGTTTCTCTAAAGGGGAGAAATCAAAGTGTTATATTTTAATGGGTCTACCCCAACTATTATATGTTTTTTTATGACAAAAGGGGAGAATAACTTTGAATAATCATTTCTTTTTTATGCTTTGAACATTCCCCAATGACTTGATTTTTGTATTTTGATAAAGGGGAAGAGAAATTTTATTTCAATTGGTATTATTACGATTGGTATCATATTCTTAAATTTTGTTTTCACTTCAATGATTTCTATAGTTTAAATATTGACATAAGGGGGAGAATTCTTTTTATGAATTTGTTTTAGTTATCCCCATGGTATCATTTGTATGTTTATATTTACATAGGGGGAGAAATTGTTTGAATCATTGTTTCAAAGTTTAAATGTTTTCATATCTACAATTGGTATCAATCCTATAAATGATAATGAATTATTTTTCTTTAGTTCACATTGTTTTTAAACTCTTAACAATTGGTATATTTAGGGGGAGAATGAGTATTTGATTTGTTATAATTGGTTGAATTGTTTGCATCCCCAAATTCTTATGTTTGTATTAAATGTCCAAGGGGTAAATGCTAATATTGATATGCTGAATTGAATGGTTGATTTTGACTGATGAATGCTCTCCCCATTGAATAAAGGTGAAGAGATATGTATAAGTTGTTAGGAAAGAGTGATTTGTATAAAATTATAAATAAGAAATTGCATAAACTAAGGGAAAGAAATCATGTAATGCAATACAGCATGATCATGCTTAGGATAAGTAAATAAACCACTTAGAATGTTTTGTCGTTATAAAAAAGTGGGAGATTGTTGGCCTAATTGACATTAGTTTTTTTTTTTTTTATGATGACAGATTTATTTGTTAATTAAGTTGTTTATTATATATTTCTTTGAATTGATAATATGTTATATTCTTTATTGGAAATACCCTTAATACGGGTATTAATGTTATCTAACGAGTTTACCTAAGTCCATGTAGCATATATATTGGCGAATGGGACTTAGAAAATTCAAGAAAAGAGAAAACGGAAGAAGATATCACCTATACAGTGGACAAAGGTCGACCAAATGATGCAGCAACGAAGGAAATGGCGATCGGCTGATCGACCGCAAAAATGGTACATGATCCTAGAATTCATCCTGCTGAAGAAATGGTCGACTGATTGAGAAATGGCCGATTGCAAATTAAGACAATTTGCTTGTCATTTCTGCAGTTGAGGAAGTGGTCAAGCACTAGACGAGCTGATTCGCTACGAAATGGTCAGAGCCAGGCAAAGGGGTAAATTGTGAAGATAGCGGTCGACCAGTGTGAAGAAAACGGTCGACCGATAAAATTAGATAATGCAACGGCTAGTTCCAACGATTGAAATGCAGTTGACGAAAGTGGAAATGGTCGATCGGTTGAACAAAATCTGTATATAGAAAACTCTCTGAAACTAAAAGTAACAATGCGAGAAACGTAGTGAAGCTCTGACAAGTTCACTATATGATTTCTCTAATATTCATATGAGCAAATACACTACTCTCTCAGGATTGAGAGAGTTAATTTTTAAAGTTGTATTTTTTTATTTCCGCACTAGTAAATCTCTACAACAAGGGTGACCCCTTGTGAACAGTCAAAGAGAAGGGTGAAACTCTAAGAATAATCACTTGTAAAAGTTTAATTGGCATCCATAAAGCCAATTGACATTAATTGGGGAGGTTAGTAGGTTAGCGATCTCCAAGTTGGGAAATTGGAGTGTGGACGTAGGGTGGGGTTGCCGAATCACGTGAACAAAGCATTTGCACTATCTAACACTTACTCTAATACTTGTTATTGTTTGATTTAATATTTGTGATAAATCACTTAGGGTTTGAAAAATAATTATCACACGAAAAAGTTAGCACAACTAATTCAACCCCCTCCCTCTCCCTTTCCCTCTCTAGGCATGGACAGATCCCACAAATTAATCTAAATATCATCAAAAAAATTAAGCTTAAAGAATAATTATAATAGTTGTGTCTACATAAAGAATAATAAGAATGAGTCAATGGTTTATCTACTCTTATACAATGATGATATGTTAATCGTAGCTAAAAATATGGAAGACGTAACATCGTCAAATTTTAAACTCTTTTTTTTTTAAATACTTTAAAACGTGTAAACACAAATATAGTAGCAACAAATATTCAACATTAGTAAATGTAGTTAACAAAATCCTTAATAATAAAACTCTTACAATATCCATAACAAAGTCCATAAGTTTAAAAATTTCATAAAACCACTTTTTTTCAATTAAATGTCCACATGTCAAATATCACTAGACAACCTCCAAGCTTACTCATGGAAGCCCATCTTCATTTCTTCATCAATAGTGTGATCTTTGCTAGTTTCAACACCTACACCAGAAGGTTTAAACTATGATCCTAATCCTCAATAAGTATAGAATTAAAATGATTAGTAAAGTCACGTTCTCTATATACATATATCTAACTACCTCAAGAAAATCACAGTAATTACACATAAGTAACAAACATCTCAGAACTAGTCATCTATACACATATGCATGATATGACAGAATATCAATTTCTTTTCTCTTTCTTTTCTTTTCTTTAACTTTCTTTCTTTTATTTACTGTTCATCTTCTTTATATTTTGGGGAGTTGAGTAGGCTTGGTTATGAAATTATCACATATTATCAGGAGACGAGCATGACATCAATCAAACCCTCTATTAGTTGTTGCACACATCAATGTACAATTACCAAGCATTTGGCTGGTTTGCCCTGACATCAACCCAAGGCAAACTAGCTAGTTGATGTATCCCTTGGTTCCTATACTTAACAATTTGTCCTCCAAAATCCATTTACATGAATTCACCATTTCTATCTTTCTCTGATGCCATTATAGTGATGGTAATGAAAACCATATGAAATACAATCTACCACATCCTCAAATAATTTACTAATTCAAGAAATAGTAGCCAATATCTCAACACAATTAGATAACAAATCCTCAATCGTCACAAATGTGTTAGAAAAACAGAGTCTATCATTTAAAATCTACAAAGCAATAAATCTTCATATTATATGAGAAAACATTGTCAAACACAGAGCAATGAATCCTACATCAAAAAAATATCACATCCTCAAGAAAATATGGATAATAGCAGTCAAAAAGATCACACATACTTCTAAGCAGCTTGTGGTTTAGGTTGAGTGGCCACACATATATAAACTTTACTTGTCTAGATTACAAATAATACCCTTTGAAAATCCTTAAACTTGGTTGAGCCAAAATTCTCTTTGGTCGGTACAAAGAAAATCTCACATTTCTTAATTTCTTCTCTCGTACACACAAACTTAACTTCTTCTCCACTAAAAAATAAAGTATCCTTGGTTTTTCATTTTTTAATGCAAGTGTGTCTCGATACACCCAAGCTAGATGATCAGCCACACCTCTTTAGCCAAGGGGTCATCTATTTCATTTTCCCTTCAATGTGTGTTTAATCTGTGGTGAAATGATAGACAACACTTTTGACGCACTTCGTGTAGGGTTTTGACAAGTTAGGGAAGCGAGTGGTCAACCAATGGCTAAAGAACGGTAGCCTAGAAAACAAACATATTCAAAAGATTTCTTCTAGAAGATTTGCGGTCAACCTGTGAACAGTAAGCGCTCAACTGGAACTTCATGAACGTCGAAACTTGTGGTGGACCTAATGAATAGTGAGTGATCAACCAAATGAACAGTACTTGCGTCCTTAGAACTACATTTCGCAACTTTTTCAAAAGAATTCTAAACCTTCTAATTGGGCCTTCGTTCCCAGAAAGCACAAGGGCCTCTTGACACTAAATAGAACTACTCCAAACTCTGGAAAATCAACTACACATGCTCAAACAAAAAAGACGAATGAAAACAAAAAAGGCAAGTCGGTTAGAAAATTGCTAAATTCTATGACTTTCTACTCCATAGCAATCTTCGAATGAAGAAGACACTCCAACTTGATTGTTTGTGAGATTGAGTAAGTTCACTATGAATTCGCTCTACAAATGAAACAAGGAAGATGCAGTAAAATGATGTCTAATCCAACTCTCACAAAGAATTAGAAACTGGAACAAAAAATTGATGATTGAGAACAACCAAACGAATTGTGGCTTTTGCTCGCGAAGAACAAAGAGAAAGAGGCTAAAGCTCTATAATTTGATTCATCAAAACTAAAAGGTAAAAGCCCTAAGGATTACTTAAATAGCTTCTCCAAAATTAAGGTTTAGGGTTCACAACACATAGTAAAGAAACTACCCTCATGAAGATACATACTCATCTAGACATGCCCAAACTAAGTGACATCAACAATTGAATCTTATACTTAACATAAAATAAACCATAAATAAACTCTTAAATCTTGCACACAGCAATGACCTGAGTAAGTAAAATTAGGCTTTTTTAATAGAAAATGAAGTTTTGTTTTCAGGGATCCTTTTGCATAACAAACAAACTCCAATTTTAACACAAAACCCCATTATAAAAAACTTGAGACGTAAGCTACAATCTTTATAAAGCATATGTTTTGATATAAGACTTCCAAGACTACCAAATAAGCCAAATAAGCCAAATATGGGTCGGGGTCAGATTGTGGGAAGTTTTGGAATACTTACTCTAAACTTATAATTGATTTTCCATTTATGCTTCATCTTGAATAACTCCAAGATATATTTGGATGTTTGGTGAATATAATTCATCATCTTTCCTTTTTGAACACCTACAAAATAAACACTAAAAATATCGTTAGAGAATCTTAGTGCTCGATTGTAGATAGAGAGAATTCGTAGCACATTAGCTTCAATCATTAATCAAGAAAAGCGTCATTCGACTTCTTAAATGATCAGTATTTTTGTGGCGGAAGTACAAGCTGCCACAGTTGATACATTTGTGTCCATCGAGAATATTCCCAGTCGATATTCATCATGCTAATCCAATCATCCTATGCCACGATGTCTCTTCAAACACATTCCCATTCGCAGACATCTTTGCTTCCGCAATCTATACTGTTTCTCTTTCGCGGACATCTTTATTTCTACAATTCCTACTATTTAGCAACTTTCCTTCATTGAAACAAACAATGTTCCCAACTTTATTTTCCTACCGCTGATAGATTTGCTTCTACGGATAAATACTCACTTACGTCTTCCCATTGAAATTGTAACGACCTGGTTTTTTGAAAATCCTGTAAAATACATGAAATTTAAAACTTTTATAAAACCATTGAAATCTAATTTTAAAACGATATCTGAGTTCGTCTAAACCGGACCGCTACTAACCTTTCGCAAACCATGGTATACTATGAAATGTCACATATATAAAATCATTTGTAAAACATAGCAGAAGCGTTATAAAATCATTTATTTAAAACATTGCGGAATCGTAATTAGTTTATAAAATCTTTTGTTTTGCTCTACTTACACTAAACAATTAAATATACTTTAATTACAAACTACTTTCTCTTTTACTCACTTAGCCTGGCCAACCACAAGCTCCTTCACGTACAAATCCTTCATCCCTGCTTCAATATTTGTTCGTCGTATTTTGCATTTATTCCTAATTCTGAGCATTTGATTCACACATACAAGTATCTACACCTACACCATAAGTAAACTATAAGCCCAAAGGCTTACTAAAGAAAATGGTTTAATACAACATGATATGCCTCTCTTTAGTCCTTTTGGAATGGTGGCCACCCAAACCAATCCTTTCATTAAGCCATTCGTTCATTCATTACTTTACTTTAATCCATTCGTTCGTTACTGGTACTTTGACCAGGAGATTGGCGGATTTTCTCGTGCAATGGTGTAGTGGATCGGATCTAACCTTTTACTTGCAACAAAAACTCCTGTACCTTGTGAGGGAGGGGATTTCCTTAGTTGCAGACTAAACCCTCTACCCATCCGCCCCCAACTCACCATTTCCTTCTTTTTCTTTAACATTTTACCTCACATATGCATACTTGAGTACCACCACCAAGGTGGCACTCCATATTGGTTTCTATTAATGTGATGCATGACCATACATTCTCAACCTAACATGATGCATGATGCTATATAATGTACATTAAGAGAAATTCAAATGCACATTAAAATAAAAGTAACTATAATTAAAATTGCGCACAGAAATGTATAATAGAAATTGAAAGCGCACATATCAAAGAACAGTTGAAATATGGAATTGTAATAACGAAGCACATAAGGAAATCAAACGGTGAACACAATCAATAAGGATTTGCAGAAATTGAACACCCATATCATAACAATGTACAATGAATTCAAACAAGGAAGCTTGCTCGAATTAATGAAACACAATAATAATCGAAACCTACTATTAATTAACACACTAATTATCCTAGTTAATTTTCTAGTCCATTTACATGCTTCCTGCATTTAGTATTCTAGGTGATTATTCTAATTAGTCATCCTAGGTGATTTACATGCTCAAGAATATTTACATTTATTCTCTAGATAGGTATTCTAATTGATTGACAAGTTCAGATTGATTAACATGCTTAGGTTTAGTTTATCAAGTTTGTTAGCCTAATTAACTGATCATGCTCAGATTTAGTAGACGATAACATACTAAGGACAAGTAATTATAAGCAGGATTGTAAGCAATACCAAGAAGACAATTACAAAGGAAATATAAAAACATTTATTCACATGGTCAATGAAATTCTAAATCCGATCCTACGCAGTTTATTCTTCTTTCATCTTCTCCATTCTTTTCTAATAAAGTCAAGCATCTCTAATATTTTCAATTAAAATAAAGCATTGCAAAGGAAATTGCAGTGAGAGACAATATAACTATATTAAAGGTAGTTGTGGTAAAAGAGTGATATACAGATTATTCACAAAGGAAGGATTAACATGTTAATCTAGTTAGTTAATTAAACATGCTAATAAGTTAAACATACTTTTAATAGTTTTAACGATTTAAACATGCATAGCTAGTTGATTAAGCATACTTGACTAGTCGTGTTCGAGTCTAGTTAATTAACATGCTTGTCTAGTTAATTATTCTAGTTAGTTGATTGCTCTACTTGATTGACATGTATCAAGTTAAGTAAACATGCTCAACAAGTTAATTAACATGCTCGCTACTATTCTAAACATGCTAACTCGAAATTAATGATAAGTTATTTAATTAACATGCTTATCTATTTAATTATTTAAATTAAACATGCAATTCAACATGGAAGTTAATTAAACATGCTAATTAAACACAGTAAAACTAAGTAAATGAACATGCTAATCACAATTATTATTCTAACTAATTATCCTAGTTAATTAACATGCTCATTGAATGATTAAATATGCTTATTACAAAGGTTATTCTAGTTAATTAGATGTACGCATCTAATTAACTAAACATGCTTGATTAATTATTCTAGTAGATTAGACATGCGTAATTGATTAACTAAACATGCTTAATGTATTATTCTAGTTAAGTTAATTAACATGATCAAATAATAATTACAATTAAGATTCTATTTAAGTTAATGTGTTAGTCGCTAGATTATCACACATAAGGGCAAGATAATATGTGCGAACAATATATAAAATGGCATAGCAATATATATATATATATATATATTGAATGATAGTTTATACTTGTCACAGAGGAATTTACACCAAACATAGCAGGGTATTACATCGAGTAGAGTGATAAATATAGCAGAACATCGCAGCGAGTAATTTATTATTTCCTTAAACCTTTAGCAAACATTCATCACCTTTAACTATTTAATTTTTTCCTAAGCATTCTCTAGACATGTTCATTCCTATATTAGCAGTAAATAAAGCATAGAATACTAAGGAAACCAACAACAGTAAAATCAACCAAGGAAATAGTACAAAGCACTAACAAACCCACACTATCATCAACTCAGGAAATATGTACAGCAAAGGAATCAACAAATGAAATAGCAGCAATAATCATCATAGGAACTATCATCTAAAATCAACTAATAGAAACTAGTAGTTAACTAACGGCAATAACGACAAGGAAATTACAGAGCACTATAATTCTATAGAGCATTAGTAAGACTATCAACAACCAGGAAATGCAACTCACGCACCCCTACTTGTGGTGTAGAGCCTTCACAGGCCAAGGCACCACTCTCACTCCTCAGCTTCCACCTCACTTCACTCACGCATGAAGGAAGCTCTCACTGGAAACTCTTTTTCGCTCTCTGTAACTCTCACGAAGGCTCTCCCATGCAGAAGGGGAAAACTTGACTGAAGAATGAATGGAAGAAAGGGAGGGATGGCTTACATACCTAAAGGAAGAGGTAGATTGGACACCTAAGGGAGGTAGAGAGGAGGCGACCTGGGCTGGGGGAGGTCAACGCCTATCCGGAGGTAGGGGAGAGTCATTCCTTATCTCCAATTAATGGTTAAACGACAAGTTTTCATCATTTTACTCTAATTTTATTCGTAGGTCTGGGCTATTTTAAATGAGTGCGGATGCACGGGTCTCGTCTAAATTCGTCCGCATGAGTAAAATCCCTAAGGCAGAAATCGTGCCTTCGGACGAGAAATGGCATCCCCGCCCATTATGTACTATTGGAAGGTGACATTTGGACATAAAATGGCGTACGCATGTGTCCGAATGTGTCTAGAAATCGGACAAAGTCAAATCTGACGCCAGCCAACCATGTTCGCATTCATCCTGACTTGTCCAGAACTGTCCAGGAATTGGATAGATTCAAATCGGAAGAAGCCCGTCCGCATACGTTCGGACTCGTTTGACAGTTCGCGACACAGTGAAGTCAGGACTCGAAATTGTGTCTTGAGTCGTCCTAAGGCTAAGGGTGACGTACAATGCACTAGCGGATGACACGTCTCGTTCGTATGCATCCAGAAGTCGACTTCTACATTAATAAGGACACAAAATCACGTCTTTGTGCATCCCAAGCATCGTGGATGGCATGAAATGCACTTGCAGACGACATAACTCATCAGTATGTCGTCCGCAGGCATCCGAAGACACCCATAACAACCTTTCCTCACCTTTTTCCCACTTAACATTTATCTCTTAATATTTTCCCCATAAATACAAGTCATAAAATGACATGTATAAATACGCAACGTAATGTCCTTGACACTCCATCCTTAATTTACATCGCGTATACGAGGAAAATGTCATAAAAAATACTTCTATGACTTAACACTCAGACTACGTCCTTGGTAATACCCCGATATAAAAAGTTGGGTTTTTATAGAAATGGTGTCCCCTACCTTACAAAGACTTCCTTCTTGTGGATAAGTTTACTACCCCGAAAACTTTTCTTAACATAAAATGACAACGTTTCTTCCTCTTTAGTACTCTACCGCGAACACGTTCACTACCAAAGGTCTAAGTAAATCCAATGGTCTCTTGTTCTCCCTCAAATACTTCTTCCTGCAAACATCTTTTAGCTAAATGACAATGTATCTCACTTAACACTTTTGTGCGGCATTTTTCCTTCCTGCAATGAAATCTTTCTTCTCTCGTAGAAGCATCTTTTCTTTCTGTCTTCTAATTCAACTGTCCTTGTCTCATTCACATTTCCAATCCAACCGCTGTTGTTTTATCTGCACCTCTAATTAAATAATTACTCATTAAATGACATCATTCCTTCATCGACCATTTCTTTTTTTTTTCTGACGGATAGATTTGTTCCCATGACAATGTTCCCTCCCACGAACTCCTAAACTTCTGTAACTATATTGTACACTTACGACCTTCATTAAAATGATAGTCTTTCCTTCTTTTTATTTACTTGTTGAGGAAGTGCACTCCACCGTAGATACTTTTCCATCTATGGTTCTACTTTACACAACATCCATAATTCCTGTATGATGTCGTTCTTCTTCACAGTGGATATCCATCAAATAAATCTACCGCTGAACATCACATATTATGAAATGCTTGTTTACCAACACTTCTGAACATGATCCTTTCCTGCAAACAACTTTAGAATTCTATACACTTTTTGGCATTCCACTTTAATATTTTTCAGCAATTATTCGTCCCATCTAGCCACCTGCCATTCCAAATTTTATCTTGATCCTTAAACAATTAAAATTAAAAAATGAGGAATAATTTTGGGTATTACAAAAGAAGTCAGAAGGGTTAAAGCACAATTAAATAAAGAATTTAAGATGAAAGATTTGGGAGCTGCTAAGAAGATACTTGGTATGGAGATACAAAGAGATGAAAAAGCTAAGAAATTGTACCTAAATCAAAGTGGGTACGCTTAGAATGTTATCTACAGGTTTAATATGAACAAGTTCAAAGCAGTTGGTACTCCTTTAACAGCTCATTTCAAGCTTTCATTTAACTTATGTCAGCAATGAGATAATGAAATTAATCATATGTTACAAGTTCCGTATTCTAACGCAGTGAGATCTTTTATGTATGCTATGGTATGCACGCATCTAAATTTATCTTACGTAATAAGTGCAATTAGCATATACACGTAAAATCTGAGAAAGGAACACTTGAAAGTTGTTCATTGTATTCTTAGGTATCTGCGTGAAACTATTGATGTCTATTTTCATTTTGGAAGAACTAAATATTCTGTCATCGGATATGATAATTTTGATTATGCAGGGGACCTTGATAAGAGGAGATCTATTGCAAGATATGCTTTTATAGTTGGGGGTTGTGCTATTAGCCAGAGAGCAACCTTACAGGATATCATTGTGTTGTCTAGTACAGAGGTAGAATATACAGCTATTGTAGAAGGCTTGTGAAGAAGCTAAAAGGATTGTTTCCGACAGTCAGATTGCTATCTTTCTCACTAAAAATCAAATATTTCATAAGAATACTAAGCACATTGATATTTGTTATTATTTTGTTAGTGAAGTGGTTCATCGTGATTTTTTTGTGAGTAAAATCAGTACTCATGATAATCCTGTTGATATGATGACCAAGAGTTTGTCCACATCCAAGTTTAAGAATTGTTTGAGCTTGGTTCGTATAAGCTGTTGATTTCACCATTTGAGGCTTTTGTGGAAGAGGAAGTTTGCTAGAGTTTGGAAGATATATTTTATAGAGTGGAATTCACATTATGGTAGAGATTGTAAGAGTTTGGTGTGACCCGAATTCTATCTGGGCCAAGCCAGTTTCAACTCACGTTAGAATTCTTAGTATGACTAGAGTTTCTAGTTTTACGTATAAATATTTTTTTGAGTCACAAAACTCATCGTATCTATTTTTATTAGTAATTTCTCTCATTTATATGTAGTTTTTTAGTAGTTTTGGATTTTCTATATAAATCTCAGTGTCCATTACTTTTTTGTTTTCTTTTCTAATTCTTGTTCGAATTTTCAACAAATTTTAAGTCATCCACTACAACCAGGGACCAAAGTTTTGGTCTAAGCAGCCAAGTCTCCTTCTAGAATTAGATTGTTCTACTTGACGTTTTATTTTGGCTCGATTTAGTGGCGGGACTTGCCCAATTTCATTTTTTTTTACTTATTTTACGTTTACTATATTTTGCCAAACATACAAATTATTTTTTATACTTTTGATATTGTAAATTTCTCCACCGTTTGAGTCCCTTTCATTACGATTTTTTGCATAACTGTATGTCTTCATTCTTAATTTTTTTATATTCACAATTACTTATTACATATTGATATCAATCAATGCAAGACGTATTTTTATTTTTGGGTAAATGACAAATCAACCATCGTGGTTTGCGGTCAATGACAAGTCAACCACTATGGTATTTTTTCTAACAAGTTAACCACTGAAGTTTGAAAAAATAACAAAGGAAACATACGAGTTAGTGGTGTAACGGTTCGATTGACACCCGTGCAAGTTCAATCAGTTGTAACCAAAAGTGGTTAGTGGAATACATCTTCAAGGGAGGACCTTGAAGCGCGGACGTAGGCGTGCTTGGCCGAACCGCGTTAACAACTCGGTGTCGATATTTCTAACTTTATCTCTTATATTATTTCTTATATTGTGATTGTTTTGTGTTTAAACTAATATTAGTTAGAAAAATTATTATCGAACGAAATTTATTAATAAACCTAATTCACCCCCCCCCCCCCCCCTCCTTTTAGGTTAATTTCGATCCTACACATATATGGGGAGAATTTACGTTCTTTATCTACTTGGAAATCAACTTTTGACAAAAAGGAGCAAAAGGTTGTGCAAAATGATTTTTGCAATTTTTATAAATTTTTTTGAAGGAGAAATCAATCACCATTATAACATCAAGTTCTACAGAGATGTATGATGATAAAAATAAAGTAAATTAAGAGAATGATTTAAAGAAAGAAGAAGAGTTCAAAGAAGACAGTGAAAATGAAAAGCAATAAGATGATAGAGAGAACAAACTAGAAAGAAGAAGAGTTAAAAGAAGAGAATGAAATTGGGTAGCAATAACATGGCAAAGAAACAAGAGAGAAAGAAGAAGAGCTAAGAGAAGAGAGTGAAAAGGGACAACAACAACATAACAGAGAAATAAAAGATAAAGAAGATGAGTTGAAAGATGATAGTAAAAGGGGGCATCTAGAAAGTGAAAGAGAAGCAAAAGAGAGAGAACATGAAGAAAAATAAGAAGTTGGCAATGATGAAAGAAAAATCACTCGAGAAGAGAAAAATAATATGGAAAAAAACTTGGATGATGGTGCAATAGAAGATTATGATGGATTTTTGTCTCAAAGAGGAATAGAAAAACATCAAGAATATTTTTTCATTAAAACATTAATTTGAAATCTACAAGCTCATGAAAGAAACTTCAAAGAAACAAAAGAGTATCACAAGAAAATTTGAGAGTTCATGAAGAAGGGATATGTGGGAAAAAGAATTCCATCAATGCTTTTGTATTTTTTGGTTAATATGATGGATGGGTTATGGTGAACATGCATTTAATGTCTTGGTATCGATCAAATCATCAAACAACAAGTAATTGTTTTCTTACTAATTGTATTTGACTTGAGAGATCGAATTAGGACTCATATGCATAAAAAAAGGTTTCCATATCAAAAGCATACTAAGTTACAACAAAGAAGTGCCAAAGCATCCCAAGAGCCTAAGCAAATCAATTACAATGCATATAAGTTGGATAATCTGAATAAAGATTTAAGGACAAATCCTTTTCAAGAGGGAGAGAATGATGCGAATAAAGGAGCTGTTATGAAGCTTTCATTAATCATTCCAAATGGGTCAATTAGAAGGGAAAAAGCTAAAGAAATGAAAGAAACGTTTAGTGGATTAATACAATGAGTTTGGCCTAATTCTACTGCTATAGACTCCTAGATTAATCCTTAAAGAGACAAAGAAGTAGTCCATGTCAACAAGGCAATTGAAGGATCTTATTAGAGGCTTTGGTCATAGTATGTATGAAAATTGATTTATGGAAAGTTTCTAAAAATCAATTTTTTGTAACTTTCCAAATTAATGTTTTGTCACTTTTCAAATGAATTTATGGGGAGTTTTGAAAATAAATTTATGCCAAGTTTCTAAAATTATTTGTTGTAACTGTCCATAATTGATTTATAGTAACTTTCTTTATAGTTTTCCATTAATTTTGTAATACTCAAAACGTCTGGATCATGATAAGCTTAGAATAAGGATTATGATATCTGAGGATAATTTTAGGAAGTGTTTTCGTGAAGGTTGAACGAGAATTAAGGCTGTATTATTATGGAAAATTAATTTAAGAAACAGAATTGAAGAATTTAAATTAGAACGGTAATCATTGTCTAGCGATGTTCAATATAAGTTGAGAGTTGGGAAGTGGGTCAATTAATATACAATATGTACATTTGATTCATATATATTTATATATTAATTGCGTGAGTGAAATTAAAGTTCGAATAAATGAAATAAAGGAGAATTAGAAAATAAAGGAAGTAAAATAAAATATGGGGGATTAATTAAATAAAGGAGAGGAATGGAATTAAAATGAAAAGGAATTTAAAGAAGGCAGGAAGAATTTAGAAGGCACACGACTAGTTTTAAAATAGGGAAGTAGACCCGAAATCAGAAAGAAAAATGGGGAGAGACTCGGGCTGTTGGGGAGTGCAATTTTTGCGGAGAAATCTTCCCTGCGAATCTGGAGTCTGGAGTGCAAACATTCGAATGGCGGGTCATGTTTGGGAGTGTGTGGAGTTGTCACCATCTTGTCTGCTCAACTGCGGGGCTAGGGTTCAGAACAACCGAACCCGTAGGAACAAACAAGCAAAGCTCCCACAAGTTGGAATGTCGTAGTGCCTAAACGAGCCAAATGGTTGATGAATCTATTGGGGGATTTTGAAGCGGATGGCAGAGGGCAGCGTCTTCTCTAGCACTAGTGCGAGGTAAGGGTTCCCCTGTATTTTGGTTTCTCACCTTCCATTGCTGTGCGTGGTGATTTTCTTGGTTTTGTTTCGATCGCTATGTGATAAATTGTTCAATTTTTTTTGTGGATGGGTATTGCTGTGGAATTGGTGCTTCGTCATTTGGTTTTTTTTTTTTGCATTTGATGTTATAGTGGAAATCAAAGAGGCATGTTGGTGGGTGAACGAAGTGGGAAGGATCAAGCCTTTGTTCGACCTGGACGATTGATGCACCAACGGAAGGGGATTAGAATATAACCTGAAAATATGTGTTAAAGTGTTGAAGATGTAGGTTCAACCAAGGAAGCTGTTTTTAGGAGTGGTGGTTGACATGGTGGTTGACAGAGTGGTCGAGTACATCGACCAAAAAATAGGACAGTGGCATCTCAGAAGAACGGTTGATGAATCGGTCACGGGATCGGTCGAGCAGCTTGACCGATTTCTTGGTCTCCTTAATTTTTCAAAAATTCACTTTATGAAAGGCCAACTTTGGAAACTCATAACTCCTTCGTTTTAGAAGCTTCAGAGCTGAAATTTGGACAACACCTTTTTGAATGGAATAGGATAGAACTCCTTCAAGAACTTGGGGTAGAATATTCTAGAATTAGGAAAGATGCTCGGATTTGGTAAGTAAGGAAGCTTGCAAACTCCGAATAGATAACTTGTTGATGGAAATGCCTCTTGATGGTTGGACACAACTTCACACAACCATCTCCAAGGAGTAGGGTAGCCAATGCCAATAAGAGAACTCACTCAACTCCAAGTGAGCTCAATCTTATGATGTTACTCACAAAATGACGACTTTGGATATAACTCACCAAACTGTTTGAAAAATGAATCACTCCAATTTAGAAATAAGGCAAAGATTTTTGTATTCAATCTTCAATGTCTAACACATAAGCACTAGGGAGCTTTATATAGCTAATTACAAAGCATAAAATAGGAAACACACTAAGTATTCTGCTCTAATTTGCTGATTAGTAAGCTATATTTTTAATAACTTTCTAAAGAAAATATTTTAGTAACTCCTTGCTGGCTTTAGCTCCACAAAATGGAGAAATTGGGTAGATACTTTCATTTAAGAATTTCCACTTGGATGGTTTCCAAATCCATGCCTCAATCAACCTTCAATGTCCACTTGCTTTTTGTTGATTAAGGAAGGTTTCCTTATCTCTTTTTTCCATGGTCTTTCTTGCCCTTCAAGTTTGTCTTTTTGGGGTTCTTTGCTAGCTTTAGGGTCATGGGCCCTCTTTGACATCCTTGGGTTGATAGCTTTTCTATTTGAGCCTTTAATAAGTTACCTTCCAAATGGTCGAAAGGGGTTGAGTTTATGTGACCTTGGGCCTTTATCTTTGAGGATGGATCTAATAGTCTATCAACAATGGAAAGTGGTTTTTGAAGGCTGAAGGGTCGAGCATATGCTAGATCGGTTCAAATTGGTTTGTCCAGCTTGTGAAGAATTATGTAAATCCTGATGCTGATTTCTCTTGCTCCACCGCGTGTCCTTACTTGCTGTGGTGGCTGAGTAGGATGAAGGGTAGGTGAGATTTATGGGGATTGTGTGAGGGTTATAGGAGGTGTGTGATGGAAGCCACTATGAAGAAATAGGAGAGATAAAAGGAGAATTTGTAAGAGTTACTCTCTGGAGAAAAGAACAGAGAGCTTCTAGAGGGGGAAAGAGCTAAAGTAATCCGAGAAGAAAAAAGAAGAAAGAAGTAGAAAGGAAGAGAGTTCCAAGAGAGAAGTGAAGTCTGGAGCTGAAGACAGAGAAGAAGAAAGAAGCAGGGGGATGTCTCCAGTCTTCTCGGGTGCTCTTCCGCTATGGATTTCCTTATCTATTATGGATTTTATAGGAAGTATGGTAGAAGATAAAATAGTGAAGAATGTTAGTAATGCTCTTTGTGATGAAACGTGCTTGGTTACTTAGAAATAGTTCTTTGCTAATGGATTTTGTTGAACAATATTTGGGGATATGGCTCTTTGTATATTTATTACTTTGTTGGTGATGGTTAAGGATAAAATATATTGAGGTTATATGACTCTGTTGGTATTGATTTGGTCATTAGCCATGAAGGGCATTGTGAATATGTCATTCTGTTATTTGGAAAAGCTATATTCTGTTTATGGATTTTATGGAAATAATAAGTAGAAATGAACAAATAAATAATGTTGTGCACTTATCCTTTGTAAGTTACTGTGATGTGGAATACTGTTTGGTTAAGCTTGGTTATGCTCCTTGTTGATATGACTTCCTGGTTTGGTAAAATGTTACATTTGAATACAGTATTCTGCATGCATATTAATAATGGGTGGTTATTGGATTAGTGATGGAAGCTCTAACATAATATGTACATGATTGAATTATAAATCTGGGAGTTTTGGGAAGTGCATTTATTAGTAATGATTATATTTGGTTATTTTGAAGGGATTAAAAGGAAGAGCTTAAGTGCGTTAAAGACTGCTAGGTAAGTTGATATTGAATTTGTTTTGGTCTTTGGAGCCCTACATCGTAAGAGTTAGGAATTGTATGTTAATTGTTTACTGATTTCATTGATTATTCATTTAGGTTATGATCATATTCTGATAATTTTATTGATGCTTGCTGTGTATTTATTAGAATTGTGTTCTTTTAATGATGTGTTTATAGCTTTAAGTTCTTTAAGTTGAGGATTTAACATTAAGCATGCTTTGAGGCCTATATAGAGGATATTGAATTGTGTGTATGCACAAGCATGGCACGTATCATGGTTTTAAAACGTTACACAAATGGTTTTTCATACATGGTTTTGAAAATGAAATAGAAATGGTTTAATGGATGCCCACACATACTAAGTGTATAGTGTTCTCAAGGGCTGATCACCCGAATCGAACTACCATCATTTGTGCTATAGGAATATCCATTTTACCATTGGAAGTAAAACAGATAAGAAATGAATTAAACAAAATAAACGGAATAAATGTAAAAGAGATTATATGAGATGTGAGTTTGTTAGTTGCTTCTCAGTCAGTGCCGAGGCTAGCCAAGGCAACGATATGATGTGAGGTTGTTTAAGCGATTGGTGCACACGACCGCTAGTAGAGCTTTCGAATTATGCAATAGCTTAGCAGAGCTTTCGGGTTATGCCATTGCTGCTCATACCAGTTGTGAAGGTCATTATGTATTGATGTACATAGTATTTATCAAGCTGTTTGATCATAATCGAGCCTTTATCACATAGTGGGTCCCTAGATGATGCTGGGATGAATCGACCAAGGGTTAGTGATCTTTCGGGACTATGTCATGGCTGCTATACCGGAGGTGTCAAGTCAATTGCATTAGAATGACTGGCCAACGGCTAGCGGGCTTTTGGACTATGTCATTGCTACTATGCGGGGGGTGTTGGGTTGGGGGCATCAATATACACGAAAATAGTAAAACAAAAATAGAAAACAGAAACCGAAAAGATATTAATACGTAAAAGATAAAGGAAAACAAAAACAAAAACTACATATGTGATGCACTCTGGATCCACATCATTTTTATTACATTTTATTTTAATTTAATTTAAATACTTTAATTTGTAATTGTTTGATTGTTGCGTGGTTTGTTTGTTTCTGTTGTCTTTCGTTTGTGTGTGTTCTTTATCTATAAGGTCAATTATGTAATTAGATTATTAGGGTTTAACCCTAATTAGCTTAGTATTTAAGCTTATCTAATTGTCATTTGTAGGGGTGAAGAATTTATTATAAAAAAATGAACGTTTGTTCAACTTGGAGTTTATCCAGTCTGTCACATCCTTTTCGGTGAGTAATATCCGATTAGGTTTCTGTGTACTGAAATTGAGATCATCAGCTTGTAAGTTTTGGGTGATTTCTCTTATTGCTACTCTTTTCCTTCTTTGTTTCGTTGAAGAAGATTATCAAGTAAAGGTTGTAGAAAACTTTCAAGGATCCAAGTTGGAATGTTACTTCTTGCGAAGCAACCGTTGAAGTCAGAGACACCGCCATAGTGTTGTTCGGCCCAACTTGTTACATTTTTTATTATTTATTTAAGTCATTACCATTGGGCGAAAACTGCCGCCATTCACAGAGGACTTCCAGCTTTCAAGCTTCTGCCTTTTCAGCATTTTAGCCATGGAAATTATATTTTACCTTCAGAACAAATTGACTTCCATCCTCTATCATTTCTGCATGCAAAGGATCGAATTCCAGAGTCATTTTGTTCATATTCCTACTTCGCGCCATTTCATCGCTCATAGGCAAGCCTTAACCTTAAGGGACGTATATTCTTCAAATCGGGTCTTCTATCTTGCCCTTTCCGATAACGGCGTCCATTCAGAGCTATAAAGGATGTCCGTTCCTCAAAAGGGATGTCCGTTGTTCATAATTTTAAGCTCTAGCCTTCTACTTGCTCCAAACGATGACGCTTCAACGCAAGTGACGTCTGCTATTCCCCAAGGGACGTCAGTTATTCCCCAAGGGACATTTGTTGTTCCCCAAGGGACATTCGTTGCCCCTAATTTTGAGGTCCAACTTCTTTCTAAGAGCGTACGAGAACAGGAGAATAGGTTAAGGAGCAGTTGATGAACCATTTGCATGGGCAGATCTTGAGGCTGATAAGGTTAAAGGGATTTAAGGAAAAATGATTTGTAAAAGGTTTTGTAAAGTATTTATTTGTAAAATAAAAGAATCGTATTTACTTCCGCTACAACTTGTAAAAGAGTTTTATGAAAGAACAGTCTTCCACTGTTTTTATAAAAGAAGAGTTTTAAAATTTTACACATTTTCAAAGGAAGAAAAATTGAGTCGTTACAAGTTTGTTCTATTTTCTTTATGTATGATATTATTAATCATCTATGTTCGTTGTTCTTATGGAATATATAAAAAATCAACTAGATAATTAATTATTGAAAAAATTGTTTTTGCAAGGCACTAATTTGTTATTAGATTTGCTTTTCTTATTGTTATTTAGGAAGTTATAAGTGTCTTTTGTAGCCTATAAATAGTAGGTGTATTTATTCATTTAGAAAATAATTTATTAATAATATTATTGTAAAAGTTTTCTTTTTGGTTTTTTTAAAAACTTTGTGAATTAATCAAAAATTTCTTATTGCATTCAATTTAGAATTATCACACACAATCTTCTTATATTTCTTGAATGTTGCGTCTTCAATCTGTTTTATACATTTGGTTCTTATGTATCCATAGATAACGGGTCAAGATCTTTTATCTTCCATCAACATTTTATCTTTGGTTCTTATTTTTTTATAGATAAAGAGTGGAGGTCTGCTAATTTTGTTTGGTTTGCAAAAAGGATTTAGTACAACATTTTTTTTTATTCTCACTATTCTTGTGAGGTTCATATCATCAATTTGGCTTTATATTTGAGTTGGGCCCATCACTTAAAATATTTAAGCTTAAAAAAATTAATAGATAAGATTGTTGTTTTAAAAGAGATTGAAGAGAGAGAAAAAGAGAGTTTGTGTATGCTAAAGAGAGATAGAGAAGAAGAAGAAGAAAAACAAAAAAGAAGGGATTTTGTTATGAGTGTTCTTTGATCGTTACAACAATTGATTCTTCTCCGTTTGAGTTAAGATTTCTTAAGTTTTTTTGTGTCGACGGACCTACAATTGAACAAGTTCAAATTTATGAATAGCCTAAGTTAGTTGGAATGTGCCACCAGTTGGTTGGGTGAGATCGCTATATTATTGCTAACACTAATTTTCAAAATTTATTGCTTTTATTGTTTCTTTTTAATTTATTCTAGAAAAGATTATTTTGGATCCATTATTTATAGTGAAAAATCATATCAGATTTTGGTATCTTCTGCGTAAGCGCGATGTTAAAATATGTTAAAAGTTAGTGTATCATTATTTTTCTACTTTATTTTGTGACCTATTGCTAATAGGCATAATAATATGTTTTAATTCCACAAATAGGAGAACAAATTTATGGATAATTTTTTCCAACACTCTGAATTACTATTTTAAGATGATTTTTTTTTTTTAGCCCTTGGGGGTGTTGTAAGGATATTTTAATTTCTCTTTCCACATTATCATATACATGTGATTGGTTATCATTTACAGTGGGATTGTCCTGGTCGAGTTAGGATAAAGACGCTAATTATTTCAAATCCAATGATCAAAGTGTTTAATTAGAAATCATTTTAAAAACCTGTGATTGGATAGTTGAACTCTTTTTCTCATAAAAAGTTTTTATCAAATCGAGGGAAGGTTGAATCCGTCTCGATTCTGACGGGGATCCTCCCTCATACGTTGACAATAAGAAAAAAGGAAAAATTACAAACTAGCAATCTTAATTTGTAGTTAATGACTAATTAATCACTAAATTATTTTTTTGTTAACAAATTAACTATTGAAATATAGAAAAAAAATCACCGCTAAAATCTTTATGACGTTCACCATTAAATACTTTAATTACGATTTGCGACAGATCGTCTACTAATTTGCCGTGGATCAATATTTTTAAAAATAACCTTATAATATTGATGGCCCGCCGCGTATTATATACAACTTTCCGCGGGTTGACAATGATCCGTGGTAGATTAATACTGATCCGTCGCGAATCATCATGCCTTGTCTGCCTTGTATATATTCACAGTACACTCCTCGCAATTTTCTCAGAGGTTTTGTCAACAATTAGTGAACCCTGAAGATTTCTTAGAGCTGAAGTGTACCACATTTTGGCAAAGTTGAAGCATTTTTTCAAATACCAAATGGCCTCTCAGAGTGTTGACAAATCTGTTATTAACTTTCAAGTTGAAGTGGGGTTGACATCACATTTTTTGGCAATGAGGTACATGCAATTAGAGACGAAGTTGCTATAATGTTGCATTCTATCTCGGCAACGCTAGACAAGGAGGATCTACGATCATTATATGAATCCAGTAGTGACGAAGACATGGACATGGCCAAGAGTAGGCCTAGACGACAACCACAAGCAGAATGCATGTTTGCTGGGTTGAGCTTGGCAAGAAGTATAGTTCACTGAATAAAATTGGAGAAGAAATCGTTGATCATGCGTTGAAGAATGGGTATGGGATAAAATTCACCCACAGTGATGCTCATCGGTTGAGGTCTACCTGCCAAGAAGGATGCACGTGGCAGATGCATGCCTAAAAATGCAAAGTGAAATGATATTTCAAATAAATTGTTATGACGATGTTCACACTTGCTTGAGAAAGATGGAAAGCCACAATGCCTCTGCCAAATGGGTGGCAGCCCATTACTTGGACAGATTTAAAATTCAGGCCGACTAGGATGGAAATGAACAATAGAAGCTCAAATGATACTATGTTGAGGAGATTTAGAGGTCTAATCCTAGAAGCTCAGAGTGCATGTTGACCTAGAGATGAGTGCATTTAAAAGGATGTACATGTGTTTAGCTGCATGCAAGATGGGCTTGTTGAACTGTTGTAGACCGATTATTTGTTTGGATGGTTGCCACTTGAACGGAGCGACTTCGGACCATCTGCTCACTGCTATCACCATCGATGAGAACGATGGAATGTATTTGATTATTATACAGTGGTTGAAGCAAAAAATAGAGCTTCTTGAAGCCTATTTCTAGAATTGTTGCTCGAAGATGTAAACACCCTGACCGACAATGGGTTTGCAATTATTTCTGACTGACAAAAGGTGCGGTTGATTGATTTTGCCTTCTATGTTTATGTTATACGTTGTGTACCAAGGTTTGACTCATACTATGAATCCTTGTAGGGGCTAGTGCGAGCTGTCAGAGAGGTGGCAAGGCAAGCGAACTATCGATTTTACATTCGACACCTATATGAAAATTTTCAAAAATAATTTAATGGCAAGCTGTAATACCCCAAAATTTTTAAGTTCGATACATATTGAGGTATTATCGAGTACGTGTTCGGAACGTTAAGTCTAGGGGTATTCCCGGTCACATTTTCCCCGTATACGTGATGTAATTATTACATTGCATATGTATACGTGTCATTAGGATGGGTGTTTGTGTGGAAAGTGTTACGAAAAAGGGGTTAAGTAGGAAAAAGTGAGAAAAGTGTTGGACTTGCACTTGCGGACGACTGCAGACGCTGTTCCTCATCCGCAAATGCATAGAACACCGTCCCAGTACTTTCAGACAACTTAGGGACGACGTCTTTGCTTCCCAAGGGCCGCCCCTGCCTTTGTCATCATTTCGGTCCGCAGCCAAGTTCATGAGGACGAGGGTTGCATCATCCGATTTGAATCTATCCAGACATGGACACTTTCGGACGATCACGAACGCGTTCAGATGAGGTGATTTACTTCTATCCAATTTTTGGGACAATTCGTATGCCTGCGAACGCTACATGGTGATGCCAAATGGTGTTTGAATCTTGCCTACGGACGGTACGGACAAGATGAGGACGCCAGTTCTCGTCCAAAGCTGAGTTTAGCCTAAACATTTTAACCTTGTGGATGAATGCAGACGCGACCTATGAGTTAGTACTCATCCAGATCAGCTCAAATCTGCAACAATAAACGATTTAAAATCAAAGGAAAACGACGCATAGCCAATGGAAGAACGCAACCCCGACAATAAATCTCCTCCCAGACCACATGGAGCCTACCACCTTTGCTAGAATTTCCCCCTGCCTCCCTACACTTGTGATTGTCTCCTCCTTCCTGGTATAACCCTTTTCTTTCTAGCATTTCCTTCTTTCAGTTTTGTCCTTCCTCCCTTCCCTACGTGAGCTCTCCTCCACTGTGAGAGCTTCTCTACTTGTGAGTGTGTGAGTGTGCTGAAGAGTATGTGAGTGAGTGTATTGTGAGCGTGTATGAATGTGGTGTAAGCTAAATGTGGTTGTGTGAGTTTTTGAGTGAACTGGAAGTGAAGAGTGAGCTTTGATCTTTGCTGGAGCTGCTGCCCTACTGCCATGAGCTAGAGCTGGATGTCCGTGTGTGTGTCTTTGTGATGTTAAGACTTGGGTGTGTCTTGGCCATGTGGAGGCCCTACACCGTAAGTGTGTGCGTGAGTGATAGAGTCTGTATATTTTCTATGTTTGAATATTTCTTCGTTGTTATGCATGAATGTTTTCTATGCTTACTGTTGTATGTTTTGTGTACTTTGTGCTTTAGTTCTCTGTGATATTCCTATGTTTGTGTTCCTGTAGTTGTTGTAGTATGTTTTCCATGCTTGGCTGTTCATGTGTACTCCTTGTTAATCTTTTGTAGCATCTTATTTTCCTTACTGTTTCTGCTGTAATTTCTTTGTTCCTATTTCTCCGCTGATGGTTTTGTTTGTTTAGCTCCCTGCTGTAAATAAATCCTTAAGCATGCTATTTGAATGGAATGTTTATATCTAATGTAATCATCTAGTTTATTGAGCATGTTAACCTAATTGTTAATTTGTTAAGCATGTTAACCTAATCAATCTAGCCAACCTAAACAAGATAATAATTATAAGCATGTTAATAAATTAGGTTATAAACTTCTCAAGCATATTATGGTTCTTTAATGTATTGTCATGCATATTTTATGTCTGTTATGCTCTATGAACTCTCTTATAAGCTGAATGTGCTTTTAGGGTAGTCTTATGCTTCATAATGACAGAAACAAGTAGGAACAGCACCACGAGGTGGCCACGCGCCTTGAGTGAGGAAAAGAATTAATCCTTCCAATATCGGAATCACAAGACCCATTAATATAATTAATTAGAAACTGTAGGATTCCCCAAACTCCACGCTCTATGTACGAGCTATGCGTAAAATACTTAACTAAAATATTGGCTTAAGGTGGAACCATTCCAAAGAATTAAAGAGAGGCATATCATCCCGCATAAACCCATTTTCTTACTGGGCCTTTACGGTCAAATCTTACTTGCGGTATAGGTACACGTACAAGTGGAGTTCTCAAGAAATGAAAAAGCAGTTGGTAAGGGATTTGCACACACAAAGCTTGCGGCAGGCTAGGCTATGAGAAGTGAGAGATAACTAAAATGTAATTAAATTAAGTTTCTTTTCTTAAATAGTAATTAAATGTTTAGTTTTTTTCCTTTCAAATATTTACGCTTCCACAATGTTTTCAATTCCAAAACGTGTTAAGAGTCCTAACAGCCCGAGTTGCACTATGATATTTCTTTCAAAAAAGCTTTTGAATTTCTCGCGTTTCAAAGGATTTTTTACGAAAATCTGGGTCATTACAATTGATATCAAAGGAAATGTTTAAAAAATGATTTTGTACACTGCTCTGATGATCGTTTTTAAAACCAAGTCTCTTGTTTTTTCTAAAATGATTTTTTGTAAAATTCAAACTAATTCTATATTCTAGCTAGCAGCACAAGCCTCGATGTAGAAATACCTCATCAACTGTAAGTATTTCAATTAAATCACTTGTACTTTAATTTAATCGCTATATTTGCTTTCCTTAGTTGGGCATATTTATTTTTGATAATGGCATTAGAGTTAAGGAGGATGATGGTAAGAGTAGAGAATACTAGAACTGTTTGGGATGTTTTTATGGAGGATGTTTAGCTTTAGGGGTGTCTAAAAACAAGGGAGACTCTACCCAAATATTTGGAAAATCGGGTAATAAGTGGAAGGGAATTAGGGTTAAATGAAGTCAGATAGTTAAGCGATGGCACTTAAGATGAGTATGCACAAGTTGGGCACAAACGACGAACGAATCACGAGCAACAAAAGTGAAGAAAAAGAATTAATTAATGATAAAAGAGAACTAAAGAAGTAAAAAGTGAATTAAGAAAATGGCAATGATACGATGTAAGGCCGTTAAGTCCTTCGTGGACAAGTCCTTCATGAACACAGTTGCTAGCGAGCTTTTGAATTATGTTATCGTCATTAGCAAGCTTTCAGATTATGTTATTACTGCTCGTATTTGCTGCAAGGTCCCTAATTTATGCCTAGACAGTTCTTGGATTATGCTGGAACATAACGGCCAATGATTAGCAGTTTTTTAGATTATGCCATTGCTACTATATCGGAGGCAAATGATGAAAAGAATGGCCAAGAGTTAGCAGGCTTTCGGATTATGCCATCGCTGCTATACTGGAGGTCACAAATGATATAACGACAAATTAAAGCGTAAAAGATAAAAGTGTAAGAAAAGACGATAGTAAAACTGGATAAAATAGCTAGATGAAGGGTAGAAGTGATAGTAAGGGCCAATGGGATTGAGTGTTGAAGTCTAGGGAATCATTCAAACTTTTTAACAAACGAGCACATAAACTTAAATGGAAATGGGAATAGAAACAAAACCTCGGATAACGGAAACAGAAATGGAAACGGATACGAAAATGATATGACCATGGAAACTAAAACAGAGACGAAGTTTCTAGAAATGGAAACAAAAACGATAACAGATACGGAAACGCGTATGATCACAGGAACCGAAACAAATACTGAGGCAGAAATAGAAACAGAAACATAACCTAAAATGGGAACGAGAATGGGAAAGGAGACAAGAACGAAAACGGAAACAAGAACGGAAACGAAAACGAAAACGAAGTCTCCAGAAATGAACTTCTAGGGATGGATATGGGATCGGAAACGGAAATGGGAACATGAACGGAAAAAGGAACGGAAACTGGTACACACACATAGGGAAGCACAAACATGCTAGAAACTTAAAAGGGATAAATGGATTAATAGGTGTTATCAGATTAGCGCAGCAGAAGTGTGGAAGAGTGAGTTAGATAGTTGGATCAACTTTGGTGCAAAGAGATACATTTGGACGTAGTCTAGCCCATCCATTGGCTATGTCTAGGTAACCGTCATACCAGAGGTGTTAAAGCCGAAGCCTAAGTTGACTAGGATACCAAATCGAGTACTTAACGAAGTGCTGGGTAGTTTAGCGTTTGTTATGAGTAAGAAGGGTATTACATATGACAAATTTTGGGGATGAAATTTATATAAGAAAGGAGGTATGTAATACCCGGACATTTTTAAGTTTGATAAATATTGAGATATTACCGAGTACGTGTTCGGAATGTTAAGTCCAGGGGTATTCCCAGTAACATTTTCCCCGTATACGTGACATAATTATTACATTGCATGTGTATACGTGTCATTAGGACTGGTGTTTGTGGGGAAAGTGTTACGGAAAAAGGCAAAGTAGGAAAAGTGAGAAAAGTGTTAGACTTTGCACTTGCAAATGACTGCGGACTACTCCGCGGACATTGTTCCTCGTCCACAAATGCATAGAACGCCATCCCAGTACTTTGGGATGACTTGGGGACGACGTCTTTGCATCGCAAGGGTGGCCCCTGCCTCTGTCATCATTTCATATGAGGCTATAGATGTAGCCAAGTTCATGCGGATGCTAGTTACAACATTTGATTTGAATCTATCTAGACCTAGACTCTCTTGGACGATTGCGAATGAGTTTAGATGAGGTCTCGCCTGCTCCGATTTGGCTCTGTTTGATTTTCGGGACAATTCAAACGCTTGCGGATGCAACATACGGACACCAAATGGCGTCCGAACCTCGCCTGTAGATGGTACGGATAGGACAAGGATGCCAGTTCTCATCCGAAGCCACAAGTTTAGCCTAAGGATTTTAGTCTTGCGGATGAATCCGGACGAGACCTATGCGTCCACACTTGTTTGAATTAGCTAAGATCTACAACAATAAAGGATTTAAAATCAGAGGAAAATGATGCACAACCAATGGAGAACGCGACCCCGACACCAAATCTCCTCCCAGACACGTGGAGCTAACCACCTCTGCTGGAACTGCCCCCTGCCCCCCTACACATGTGATTGTCTCCTCCTTCTTGGTATAACCCTTTTCTTCCTGACATTTTCTTCATTCTGTTCTGTCCTTCCTCTCTTCCCTGCGAGAGTTTCTCCTCTTGTGAGTGTGTGAGTGTGTTGAAGAGTGTGTGAGTGAGTGTATTGTGTGCGTGTATGAGTGTGGTGTAAGCTAAGTGTGTCTTTGTGATGGTAAGACTTGGGTGTGTCTTGGCCATGTGGAGGCCTGCACTGCAAGTGTATGCGTGAGTGATAGAGTCTGTATATTTTCTATGTTTGAATATTCCTTCATTGTTATGCATGTATGTTTTCTATGCTTACTGATGTATGTTTTGGATGCTCTGTGCTTTAGTTCTCTGTGATATTCCTATGTTTGTGTTGCTGTAGTTACCATAGTATGTTTTCCATGCTTGGCTGTTCATGGTACTCCTTGTTGATCTTATGTAGCATGTTATTTTCCTTACTTTTTGTGTTGTAATTTCTCTGTTCATATTTCTCTGCTGATGGTTTCATTTGTTTATATCTAATGCTCCCTGATGTAAATAAATCCTTGAGCATGCTATTTAAATGGAATGTTTATATCTAGTGTAATCACTTAGTTTATTGAGTATGTTAACTTTATTGTTAATTTGTCAAGCATGTTAACCTAATCAATCTAGCTAACCTAAACAAGATAATAATAATTATAAGCATGTTAATAAATTAGGTTATAAACTTCACAAGAATGTTTTGGTTCTTTAATGTATTGTCGTGCATATTTATGTCTGTTATGCTATATGAACTCTCTTATATGCTGAATGTGCTTTTAGGGTAGTCTTATGCTTCATAACGATAGAAACAAGTAGGAACACCACCAGGGGTGGCCACGCGCCTTGAGTGAAGAAAAGAATTAATGCTTCCAATATTGGGATCACAAGACCAATTAATATAATTAATTAGAAACTGTAAGATTCCCCAAACTCCACGCTCTATGTATGAGATATGCCTAAAATACGTAACTAAAAGATTGGCTTGAGGCGGACCCATTCCAAAGAATTAAAGAGAGGCATATCATCCCACATAAACTCATTTTCTAACTGGGCCTTTAGACTCACGTCTTACTTGCGGTGTAGGTACACATACGCACGGAGTCCTCGAGAAATGAAGAAGCAGTTGGTGAGGGATTTGCAAACACAAAGTTTGTGGCTCGCCAGGCTATGAGAAGTGAGAGATAACTAAAATATAATTAAATTAGGTTTTTTTTCTTAAATTGTGATTAAGTGTTTTGTTTATTTCCTTTAATATATTTATGCTTCCGTATTGTTTTTATTTCCGCAACGTTTTAAGAGTTTCTAACGGCCTAGCTTGCACTATGATATTTCTTTCATAAAAGCTTTTGAATTTCTCACGTTTCAAAGGATCTTTTACGAAAATCTGGGTCATTACACAAGTTGTTCAAGGATGTAATGTTAGCCGCATCTAGAGCCACAAAGAGAGGCACTTTGATAGTGAGATGGCGAAGTTATTTTTTCTTGACCCAGCAGCCCACAGCTATCTACGAGGAATAGATGTGAGATGTTGAGCAAAACATTCCTTCTGTTCTGTCCCCAAGTGCGACACAAGCCTCAAAAACCTCAATGAGTCATTTAACGCATGTATCCTACCAACCCGGACAAACGGATTCTAAGTATGTTTAAGATCATATGAAAGGGAATTTTGGGAAGGATCGTTAAAAAAAGAAAACATGGCAGACTCGACGGACCTTTTGTGTCCACCGACAATAAACCAGCTTGCTAGACTACAACTTGTAAGTCAAAATTGGAACCCCTAGTTTTCAGGAGCTGCCCCGTTTGAAGTCAGCAACGTTAACAAAGTACTTTGTTGATTTGGATAGACGTGCTTGAAACTGTTACTGGTGGGAGTTAATTGGCATACTGTGTGTCCATGCAGTCTCATGCATCAATTCATGAAGAGATCTCCCTAGGACTTTGTGTATAAGTCCTATCACCGGGAAACATACATGACGATGTACTCTCACTTTGTCCACCCTGTCAGTGGATAAATCATGTGGCCTCCTATGACGCTTCTTGATTCAACCATCTGACAGGCTATGGTGGACTAATAACTCGCCGTACTAAATAGTTATCAGTCCGCTGCGACCCATCGACAATCTAGAGCGGATCGTGTGTAACCGTGGTGGATTATCAACTATCCACAGTAGACCATTAGCATTGATATGCCTTGTATCTTTCAGTGTTATGCACAGGTTTCTTAAATTGTTACAATGAATATGTTAGTTGTTTGTTGACGATGAATGGAATTGTTTGAATCAATTTCTCTTTAAAAAAAGTGAAAATTTTGCAAGAATTTCGCTTGTTTTTATTCCATCCCCCCTACGACATTGTCAAAAAAAGATATTTTTCCCAACAGATATTATCCAAACAGAAAAAAGAAAACATAAACATGTAAAGAGTCAATGAATTCTTTATTATGTATAACAAAGTTAGTATCCCTACACATCTCAACTGCCCTAAGTTGCCTTCTTCTTGCCAGGTTTCTTCCGTAAATCCGTGATTTCAAAATGCAACTCCGAGTCCATGTATATGTTGGACTCTTTGGCAAAAAACGTACCCTCTACGGTTACTGAATGCCCCGTTAATTGAAAACTATTTTCTTCTCATTTTAGAATACGTCATAAAATTTTTCGCTTTTATTTATTCATCGTTTGAAATCCATTTTTAAGACAAACGTGAAATCAGAGTAACCATTTGCGGAAATATTACAAAATAATAATAGTAAGGGTTCAAAACATATTTCAATATCTTACCAAAAGTCCCAAAGTCCCTATTAGAATATTAAAATATTCAAAATACTAACAGTAGAATTACCAAAATATCCCTCACTCAAAATACCATCAGTTATCGATTCATTACTTGATAGGAATTAGTAAGAACAACTACTTTAATTCCATTTATTGGTTCAACTTCAACTAGATCTCCACTGCCCTACATACCCAAACTGTTTCTATTAGTTCTCATTCCAGTATATCATGTTTAAGAATATTCTCATTCTCTTCTACTATGTTTGGTAGTAATATCAACGATATTCAGCAATCCATATTTCTAAACCAGCTATCAATTCCAGATTCCATGTTTAGTCACATTTGATTAATTGTATTCTTAAGTGCATCACATTCAAAGGATCGTATTTCTTATGATAACCATGATACAATCCATGAAATAGAGTGACAGCTCATATCAATGGCAATTGACATTGGAAAGTAGACAATATTAACTTCTTGTTCTACGGTTCAGCAGGTTATATTTCTAATTGAGATTTCCTATCATGCAACATATTCATTACCAACGAACAGGGTAATAACCAACATAATTCATTCACAACATCATCGATATCTAGCAAACCAAAACCGTAATGTAGGGCCTCCATGGCCAAATATAACTCCAATTCTTACCTCAAATATAGTAACAGCAGTTCACAACAACTTAATGCAAGTAGCAGGGCAACCAAAACAACAAAACAGCAGCCAATAAGTCCTATACAAAGCAATATAAGTGATGAATCCCACTTTCATATCCAACTTGACTTAAACCAGAGATCCAAAAATCAAACCAACAACTCCTTAACAACAATTTCTTACCTTGCTTCACTTCACGATTGGATAAACAGAGCACACTTCACCAAAATCCTTCAGAGTAACCCCCAACTGTACCACACTACAGTCACCAACTCTCCATGTCTTTTAAACACAAGGCACTATTCACAGAACAACACAACACTCCCAGTCAATTTTCCCCAGAGTAGAGAACACAGGAGCTTACCTCTTATAGATGCAGACGGAAGGAAGAGAAGGACTGAGCAGCTGCAAGGATAAGCTGTTGCAAGTTGCCCAAATCAAGAGGAAATGGTCCAATGAGGGGAAAACACGTGGAAAGCCTTCCAAGCTATAGGGGAGAGGCTAGACGTCTGCAGGGAATAGGCTAGAGGAAGATCTTGCTGGTTGCAGCAAGAAATCGAAAGAGAGAGAGTGTGATTCAAATGGGTTTCTCAAAATTTCCCAAACATTCGGACGAGTCGAGTCGTCTGCAGTCCTTGTCTGCTACCAACCGAATTGTCCCAAAAATTGTACAAATTCAATGCGGAGGCAAACCTTCTTCGTCCGCTATCATCCGCAATTGTCCGAATTGACCCACAATTTGTACAAATTCAATGCAGATGCAAACCCTCTCGTCTGCATCATTTGCATAGGCGTCCGAATTAGTTTGGGATGCAATACGTCATCCCCAGGCGTCCCAGGTTAAACAGTGCAACACTACAATGTTGCGGACGCGGGCAAGCCGTCCAGAGTGTCGTCCCTAGGCATCTGCATGTCACTATTATGCACTTTTCCTAAGTTTTACATACTTAGATGATTTTCCAACATTAACCATCTATTTTCCATGCACGACTTACACTCACCGTTGCATAATTCGACGAAATATTCATATATTAAAATTATTCATAATTATTACATCATCAAAAGAGAAATACATTTTTGGGGTATTACAAGTACATCATTGTGATGGTGGACTCTTCCTTCTTCTTGCAATGTCGGATAACCCCCAACCCCTCACTCGTACACCGAAAGATATCGTGCTGCCTGGAATGCAAAGGGAACAATCACCACATAAGCGAAAACAATATGAATCTACACGAGGGAAAAGATATGTCACTCTTTGTTAGTTGGCTCTACGACAATCGAGATTACTTCAGGCAGCAATTGCTGGTATGGGAAGTGAGTGTGCAGGTCAACGGACGACATAAAATACAGCTACTTTCGGTGTGACTTAAATGTAAACCATGCATTAGAACTGCTACAATATGAACAAGAATCTAGAAAAGTGAGATGTTTACTTACATGAATCCACCCTAATGTTAGTTGCCATTTTTTATATTGACCTTGAAGTATTCTTCTTCATTCACCGCACAACATTGCATACAAAGAAAACAAAGCAAGGATGAGCACTAAGATAAAAGCTTCTAAACTAAGACAAAGAAAGCTTCTCACCTGTTTGCCATCCCTACTTGTTGCGAAAAGATGATCTCAGTGATGTTGAACTCATCCTTGACCAGCTTTCCCGAAAGAATTATGCAAATCTCCATATTCTTTTGAGTATTTCTAACAACATACTTCTTGAAAATATCCATAAGTTCACCTGGCTGCAAAAAAAATTGACAAGACAACGTCAGACTAATAAGGCATGAATAAGTGAAGACACACGTATATAACCAAATCAACGACGTACCACGCACACAGTTTTAAGTGGCAGAGGCTACAATCCACCTGACGCACCTATCTTCAGACACGTTTTACGTCGCACAAAAATAAAGTAAATACTAGACTTTGAGTAAAAAAGTAAAAAACATACAAGCAGTTTGTGTCTTCTATTGCTAAAGAGGATGATGGATAGGCTACTCGAGAAGCTATTGGAGATGATGGTGGAGGGGCCGCTCGCTGCCCCATTCTCTACAATGCTACCAACATTTCACGATGGTGCTCCTCTACTCGCTCCTCCATTTTTTACATTTGGAGCTGCCTCATTCGCTGGAGCTCCTCCAGCTGGACAAGTTAGTCCTCCATCTAGAACATCCAGCTAGACATATCCTCAAGCATCAAAGTAAAATGAGATGTCTAAGGGAGGGCGGGGGGGAGTCATTGGCTATGGAGCATCCTCATCCATGTGCTGTAGAGGCGATGTTGGAGGCTCTTCCTCTGAGGGGCCTCAAGCATATTCCTCCTAGCGGGCTGAAGGCTAAGCCACTGAGGGGGTGGAGGTTGTACAACTG